>JAOPUB010048540.1:0-15227 GCA_027564055.1 Neptis clinioides
TGCAAAAGAAAAATATTTAAGCGCTTACGACAGTAAACATATTTTATCGTTATCCCGCAGGAACACTGAATTTTTCCTGGATAAAAAGTAGCCTATATGTTAATCCAGGTTATAAAGTATCTGTGTGCCAAATTTCATTGAAATCCGGTTAGTCATTTCAAACAAACATCCAAACATACACTTACACATTTATAATATTAGTAAGATAGTAAGAATAGTAAGATTAATATCTAATATTATCTATACATTTTCAAAATATACATAGCCATAGTTATATAACCTATTAATAAATATACTAAAATTTTAATTTATAATCCCATTTATCTATAATCCATAGTTTTCGTATTTAATATCGATCATATTCCTCATTTTCCTCAAAAATTTAAATTTTTATAACAACAATATTAAAAACTAAAGTTTTAATTTTCTAGCCATTTAGATCAGTATATTGAATTTAAATAGAAAGTGACTGAAATATTTTCCTGCTATATTAAAGCTTATTAACATAGACATTTCAAAATGCAATTAAAGTAATATTAAGACGATAAGTATTAATTGTGTTAACTGAAATTCAATGCATTTTTTGTTTGATTGTACTTAAATTGTGAAAGTTATAACACTAATATATTTTTGTTTATTTTCAGCTGGTATATTTGCCGTGGTCGGAATCTACCAGATGTCTGTTTGGGCTTTGGGCAAGCACCGCAATTATAAGAAAGAATTCCCAGATTACCCCAAAAACCGGAAAGCCATTCTGCCATTTATTCTTTAAATTTAGTTTTTAATACTAAAACAGATTCATGTTTCTTTTGTTTTGAAGATAGACTGAAGGTTATTGGTTAACAACAACTCTTTATTCAATAAATCATTGAAATGTATTTAATTGGGTTGCTGTAGAGTATGTGCACAAAATGCCGATTAATTACTATTTGTAAGTTAATATATAAATGGAGAATAGCGCTTTTAAAAGACGAATTGCAGTGCAGTCTAAATGCTCGCTGTCAACCAGCAGCACCCACAAACTTATAGAACAATATTTTTTAATCTATGATCACAGACATATAAACTGCATATTGCGTAAAGACAAACTCTTACGTTTATTATTAAGTTGGCTAATTGTTTAAGTACTTGGTTTACTGTAGGTGTTGGAAATTTAATTTTGATTAAAATGTATTTTATATTATGTTTCTGTATGATTTGTTATGGTTGATTTTTAATTGTATGTTATTTTAATTTCAACTCTCTTATGGGGATATAAGGCCACCTTGAAGCAAATATAGGCATTTAATGAAATAAAATCTTTTTTCTAAATTAGTTATTTTATTTCAAACTAACCGGACCGCCTGCGCTTCGCTTCGGGTGTTTAAAGTAAATAACAATGAGTGTAGCGCAATCGGTCAAAAGCTTAAACCCTTGTATCCCACAGGAACTGAACTTTTTTTTCTGCGATAAAAAGTATGTCATGTGATAATCCAGATTACAATCTATGTGTGAACAAAATTTCGTTCCGATCTATTAAGGTATGTGAATAAAATTTTTCTTTCCCACGGGAACTATACTTTTTTTGGGATAAAAGTTTCCTATATTCTAAGTCTGCCTATAAGATACTTGTAAACCATATTTCAAATGCAAATCAGTTCAGCCGTTTTAGCGTGATGCACGTACAAAGATACCGACAAACGAACAAAAATTCTGAAAAAAAATTGTTTTGGCCTCTATCGGTTTTATAATGTCCCTCTGTATTAAAATTTCCGAGATACCTTCCATGTACAGACATTCGATACCTTACATTTTTATTAATCTGTATAGATTATTTCAAAGAAATATTTTAGAATTTAAATATGGACTAATCTGTTCCAAGTTCAAAACGGATTTCTACTAAGAATGTGTTATTTTGTCGAATAAAATAATTGTAATACAAAAACCTTTATCCAGATCTAAGTACTACATTTATTAGAAGTATTATTCAAATTACAAATTAATCTAAAAATATTTAACTCCAATCTTGCGATAAAAATGTCTATTCTTCGGCAGTGTCATCTCCACACGCGTTGTCTTCGCATTGCTGCAAATCGTCAACGCGTCTTGCCTTTTCAAGCAGACGTTCATTTTCTTCTTTAAGGACAACTATTATTTCTTCCCTTTCCTATAAATATGCATAAATAATTATTTTAGAAAAAGTCCTCCGAAACTTGCCAATAGTAAATAATTTTGTATAAAATACAAACAAACGATATAATGATCTGATTTTCTGTATAATGATCTGAACAGCTTTTAGTACTTCATACATTGTATAAATCACGACTGTATCATTGTATGAATCCTTCATAACGATACCATCTTTTAAGTTACTATTGAATAATAATTAATCTATAATCATATTATAAAGCTGAAGGGTTTGTTTGTTTAAACGTTTTAACCTTAGGAACCAGTAGTGGAATTGAAAAATTATCTTTGTGTTGGATAGTCCATTTATCGAGGAAGGCTATAGGTTTTATATATATATATATGGCAACACCATATTTAAAATAATTAAAAAGCCAGCCCATGTTACCCGGAAAGGACGTAGCTTTGGACTGGCGAAAGAATTATCAAAATCGGCTTAGTAGTTTCAGAGCCTATTCCAAACAAACAAACTTATAAAAATACAAACAATCAAATTTTACCTCTATATAATAGTGTAGATAAAACACAAATAATATCCTATCGTAGCTAATAAAACTTACATCAATTTTCTGTTTATACTTTTCGTCCAGTTTATCTCGATCTTCTGTAACGTGTTTAAGTTTAGCTCGAGCAATAGTCGGCGGTATGTATCGAGCGGAAAGTCCAAGGATCGATTCCATCTGGAAGCACTGCGATCTTGTTGACTTCAATTCCGTTCGTAGGTTATTAATTTCTGATAACAGAGTGCAGTTCTCCTGTAGGATATAGTAAAAATTATTTCGGCACTATAAAGTTAAATAAGATTAAAGCCTTAAATTCCGGCAGTTAAAATTAATTGTATTATAAAACGACAAAATTGTTATTTGTACTTTGAATGGATTTGGTCTATGAAAACTTT
The DNA here is from genome assembly GCA_027564055.1 of Neptis clinioides. Classification (NCBI taxonomy): domain Eukaryota; kingdom Metazoa; phylum Arthropoda; class Insecta; order Lepidoptera; family Nymphalidae; genus Neptis; species Neptis clinioides. The sequence goes on from JAOPUB010048540.1 coordinate 3,065, forward strand.
ATTTTATTTAACAAATAGCGGTGCTTATATATAAGAAAAAAGAATTGAATTATTTTACAACCGACTTCTAAAAAAAGAGGTTATCAATTCGTCTGTATTTTATTTTTAATTTTTTATGTTAGTTACTTCAGAACTCCGTCATCTATGGACCGAATTAAATTTTTTTTTTATTTGATAGGATATGATATGATTGGTTCCATTTTTTTCAAAACTCATTTCTGATGATGGGATTTCTATATTTTCAGTGGGGTTTCAAGCATTGTGAAGTGAAAGTGACCAAGAGAAGACCACAAATAGCTATATTATAAAGATAGTTAGTGACTATTACGATGAAAATTTCAATAAATACATATCATGTGGATGTTAGCGGTAGATATTAAGACCTGTCGGCTTCATTTACTGTTATTTGATGAGGACACCGGGAGCTAGGTACTGGATCTCAGACTTAGAACAACGTAGATTAGTCATGTTTGGGTTTAATGAAATTTAATAAATTATTTCACGATATTCGTCTGTCCGTTTATTGCATAGCTTCCGAATAACTTTACTGATCTTGATGTGGATTTTTCTATGTCGGTGCAGAGAGATTGTGTGACTGTTTTATAAGTTTCTCAATAAAAATGTGTAGCTTCTGAAAGCTGAACCGATTATGATGAGATATTTTTCTCAGATTATTTTTTAATTTTTAGTGCATTTTCTAGAGTTGGAAGTCGGTTCGATTTTTTGTTAAAAATATTTTATTATACTAATGTTTTGTTTCAAAAATGAGACAAAAATTATAGTTTATATTTACGCCTGAAAAACACTCGTTCTACAAATTTTTTCTCGTAAAATCGAATCGATTCGATAGATCGATCGAGGAAGCAGGATACTTTTAGGAATATATATTAAGATATTTGGATTTTATTTTTGTTTTCTATTATTACCCGCAAACTCAACTTAGATTTAAAATATCTTTTATACTTGCGGACAACGGCAAAATTTTTAATTATTTTATTGTATAATTAATATTTTTTTCAATTCCTTCTTATTTTCGATTTCTGTAAAGTACGTGCTTTTATGGATTATTTATCTGTACGCATATAGTTTTGGCAAGTTCTGTCGCAATGGATATTTCAAATAGATCAAAGTTTCCAAAAACAAGGTTAAATCATCACGCCCGACACATAACTTTTAAGGGCTTATTAGAACTGCCCGGCAATATCTGTTTAGTGTGATTTTAAATTTATGTGTAAATAAACGTACTAACATCCATAATCTTCCTGATGTCGGTTTTAGATCCATCCAAGGACTTGGATAATTGCAGTTTAAGTGCCGCCACTTGTTTCTCAAGATGATCCCGTTGTCGGTTAAATTCTTGTATCGCTTCGTCCTCTGCCATACGACTGCGCACGAAATCTATGTCTTCTACATATTTTTGGAAAAGAGCCTAGATAAAATACATCAAAGATTAATACCATTTATACACTATTCAATTTGAGGTTAAACGAATTGTACGCATATAGAATTTTAGTTTAGTAATTAGCATTAATGTCAAGTCAAGCTACATATAGCATTTGACTCGCAACTTCATTCAACAAAATTATTTCTATTTTATTTCTAAACTCATGTATAATTTTCTCAGGTCTTACCTTAACACTAAGTTTTAACTGTGTAGGATCTTGAAAATTTGCTGTCATGTTGTGTAGATCTATTTTTATCTTTTTCAAAGTATTTTTTAAAGTTAAATTCCTATTGGCTTCGTTTAGAAAATCTTTCTTCGCTGATAATAGTTTTTCATTCAATTGACTGATCTTGAGTTCTTAAATAAAATAAAAATAACATGTTTATGGGGAATTAAAAGCTAAGTTAAAAAAGATAAAACCATGCATATTATATCGACAGAAAGCTTGCAGTATGTATATTGCACACAATATCATATTTTCTAATTTACACTAAATTCTACAATATGAAATAAAAAAATTACAACTGAACTTCAATTTACCACGAAAAGCCTTTTGCTTTAGAAGGGTTTCTAATGATACCTCCAACTCAAGAATACGTATTTTTTTCTCTTTAATATCACGTTCTAATGGTTCTATCTGTAGCAAAAATAATCTCTTATAAAACAGCTGTAACTTTTTTATTTGGTGAAGGCTATCTGCATATTACTGTTACATTATATGATTTTTAATCATACCAAGCTCATGTTTCGTATTTAACAATTTTAATTCTTCGTTTTCCATGTCGTCTATCTGAACTTTTAATTCTCGTATTGTACGTTCTTTAGGTTCGATCTATTACAATATGGTGTAAAGCGATTTAAAAATATTCATAATCTGACATACTTTTACACGATTCTTGTAGGTATTAATTAGCTTCTAGATGATTTTATATTTTGATAAATTTTAATCATAGTAATAATATTTTTAAATCTAACATTTAAAAAGGTTTTACCTGATTTTTCAATTCTGTTATTTTGAAATTCAATACAAATTTATATTTTTCAAGTTCCTGTTTCTTTCTTTTTAACTCGTATATCCTTTTTTCTTTGTCTTGTATCGTACCGTCCCTCTCGGAGATTTCTTTTTTCAAATCAGCCACATCCCGCTCAAGTGTTGAAATTACTTTTTGAAACTGTTTGTGTTCAGCTAAAAATAAAAATTAAAATAATCTGCAAAGAATGTCAGCAAGTATTAAGCTTTATTTGAAACAATAAGTTAAATTATAACCTTTAAGTTGCGACACTTGATGTTTAAATTCATCAATTTCTTTATTGGCGGATATTAATTTCTTTTTCATAAGCCCAGTTTCGCCTTTTAGCCTTACATTGGCATCTTTTTCTTCTTTCAGTTGAACTTCATAGGCTGTTCTTATTTCAATTATTTCACGATCTGCGTCTTCTTCAATAGCTGCCTTTATCGTTTCGTGCTCTCTTTTTTCCATATCTGCTTGCTCTTGCAACTAGAATTAAAATGTATGTGAATTCTATTTTTATCTTATACAGTATTTGATTTAATTGAATATGCCCTAGTAACCTCTTGAAGTATTAGATCTTTTTCCTCAAGTTTTGCTTCGAACATGTCATTCATCTGTCTTAATGCTTGACGCTTGTTTTCAGCTAAATTTTCCAATCGCTGTTCATAATCTGTTCTCATACGCGCTGTTTTGTCTTCCAAGCACTAAGAAATGTACATGTAGAATGTTATTTTAAAGTTTTTTTTCACCATTAAATAAGTTTTAAATCAAAAATCTGGCCCTAAATCAATTTAGGTTCTCGTTGTGACTATTATTACCAGTAAATCTTACTATCTTCCTAATATTATAAATGTGAAAGTTTGTATGTTTGGATGTTTGTTCCTTTATAACTCGAAAACGGCTGAACGGATTTCAATGAAATTTGGCACACCGATACTTTATAACTTAGATTAACATACAGGCTACTATTTGTCCCGTCAAAAATTAGAGATCCCACGGGATAAGGATAAAATTTGTTTACTTTCGTAAGTGCTTAAATATTGTTATTTTGCAACAATATCGAGAATTAAATGTTTTTGATAAATCTAAGAATTTATGTGGGAAATTGCAGCAGCAGATTAATGTACATTTTGCTACAAGTTTTGTAGAAACTCATTATTCATTACGTTAAGGCAATATTACCTACTTACCTGATATCTATCATATTCGCTTATGAGTCTGATGTTAAAATCAGCCTCTAAAGCTTGGAGAGTTCTTTCATGACCAGATCTTAATTTAGCAATGTCTTGCTGTATCATTCCGATTTCGTGTGTGTGTTCGTTTTCCATTTGCTAAAATAAAGTAAAAATATTAATGTTTCTCTGGACTTTACATTGCCATAATGGGGCATTTTCAATCAATACCTCATTCTTTTCTTTAAGTTCTTCAATGGCAGCGCAATATCCCTCGTGGACTTCTTTGAGTTTTTCTGCTTGTGCAGCTTCAGCTTGCCGGAGCTGATATGTATGTTCTGTTTCCAATTCACTCATTCTCGTACTTAGTAACTAGAAACAAAAAGATTATGGTTGTGTACGAATATTTATTATTCATAATATTTTATATGAATATATTACTTACATTAATACTGTTAATTTTTTCTTGTAAATCTTTTTTGCTGATTAAAATCTCTTTAGAGTATGCAAAATCTTTATCAAGCGCTATAGATCTACCTTCAGCATTAGTCAATCTCCACAAACAAATAGACGAATCTTCAGCCACCGATACTAAAGTTTGATCATCATATGATAAAGCGATCCCAGTCACTTTTTTGTTATGCATATGGAATTCATTAAATATAGCTTTATCTAATAAAGGTAATTGTACTGAAGTGACACCTCCCTCTCCGCCGGTTATAAATAGCATCAAATCTGAACGTGACAGCACGATGGTATCTAGAGCGCAACCGATCAAACCGAGATTTCTTCGAATCGTATTAGAACCGATTTCCTTGATTTCGCCGTCGCTTCCAACACCGTACGTGGTTTTTCCGTTGCTGGAAACATAATATTGTCTCGTTAATATAATTAAGTTCTAGATGTATCATATGATCTTCATTTTATGTTACTGTTAATTTATATTAAAATAAAACAACATCTATTAATTTTAAATTAAAAAATATAAAGATTTCATATAGCAGTGATAGCCCAGACGTTAATTCTTACTCGGGCGGTCAAAGATCAATCCTGAGCGGCACACAAATATTTATCATTGGCGCTAAGAGTGAAGGAAACCATTTTGATGAATTCTGGACTCCTGAACACTTAGGAGTGCAGATTTCCAGAGATTCAGAGTTGGTAGTATCGTTTTTATGTTTTTAAGGCCAACAAGGAGACCTCTTATGAAGTGTGTCAATTACATACCTATTCACAGCACATTCGTTAAATTGATTTGTTTTAAGGATAACTTCGCCGACTCGTTGACCTGATGACATATTCCATTCATAAACTGCACCTTCTGTACCACATGATACTAATGTTAAATCATTCGCTGACCATGCCAAACCAGTAATCTAAAACATTATCTCTGTTTATATTTCAAAATTACTTTCTGTAATATGAATCAAAATTGTATATGACTAAATCGTACCCTTCCATTGTGGCCTTTCAGATTATAAACATTCTGAAAGGAAACTGAAGAAAACACTTGAATAATTTGACTATTGACTGCTGCAAAAAGATGTCCGTTCGTACTAAATTGTGCACGTTTACAATTACGGATTGGGAATTCTCGCATAACTTCGAAATCATCGATAAGCACAACCATAAAACGTAGCTTATCTGAAAATCCTACTATAGCAAAAAGGCCTGAAATCAAAGGAAACAATAACATTTTATTATTTTAATGTTAATAAGCTCTACTCTTCTTATAAAGTATACTAATATTAAATACCCGTAGGATGTAGAGAGACACAATGCACCTCCTCTTGATATAATTTAATCAACTCTACATCATCAGTCATATAATTCCATATCCTAATGCTTTTGTCTTGTTCTCCCGACGTCATAAATATTGGTTTCCAAGCGCACATTGATAATGAATTTATTCGACCGTAATACATAGCAGGACCGAGTTCCGCGAATGCTATCTCTGGATTCTAAAACCATTTGACATTTCGCACATTTAGAATTGAATAACATTATAGTTTTCAACTAAACATAAGACTCACTTGAAGCATATGCTGACCAAATAGCTTTACATAATACATTTGTTTTCTAAGAGTAGTTATAAGAAGAGTCTCTTGATTTGGATCTATAGTAATATGTTTAATAGAATCAAGTGGTGACCACGTTGGATGTTCTCGGGTATGTCTACAAAAACATGAATTATTAATGGTGGTAGTTTATTTGATATTTCATGTATTAAGTTATGTTTTCATTGAGTACAGACTTGTAGGATTTTTTTGAAATTCGATACAAGTTCCTCTTACGCCAGTGGTGCGGTGTCTCTTTTTCAAACATGTGAACATAACCTTGTCCGCAAGCATAGGCGAAACCTAAAAAATAGTTTTTTAAAATTAATAATAGATAGGAACTATTTGTACTATTTCCAGTAAGATTTATAATGGCATGGACACCTTTGGCAAAATTAATAAAACATGTAACTGGGTAGTCCTCTGATTCCTGAATTGCTTGTTCGCTGCTTGTCTTTTCTTCACTAGTTGTACTAGTTTTTTCACTTTCCGCGGACCTACAGAATAAATTATCGACAAATTATGATATTTTTTAAATACTGTTTTCTATGCCTTTAAATTAAACGGACTTACTCGACATCAACTTTCTTAAGCGACATTTCTAATACTTCTGCGGCGCGGAATATGCAATTTTGTCGTAGTTCACCGTTTTCAACTACCATAATCACTCCGTTATCCGTTCCAAACATGATGCGGTCGGGTGTTAACCACATGGAGCTAGTAATGTTAATCTAGAGGAAAACCCAGTAGACAGAATATATAATATACAACAACTAACATTTTTATTGGTTATGATATAAATCATTAGTTTGAAGTACTATACAAAAATTAAAGTAAACTAACATTCTCTGCTTTGCACCAACCCCATTGACGCCATACGGTTTCAGAAACGTTCATAATACGAAAAGTGTACGGTCCAGTTATAACAACAAGTGTTGCATCAGATGGATTACATTGCACCTGAAATTCGACAAAATTATTAATTTAAAATATTATTATAAAAGCAACAAAGAATTGCATGCATAAAATAGTTTAATGTGTTAATCCAATTTTCCAATTATTTACTTACTCTATATGGTTTTTAATACTCTTATAAATAATATAATTATTATTCTTTTTATCTTACGCTTTCAACAGTTCCTTGTCCGCTTGGGTTTTGAGCTTTTGCATGGCTCTCCACTTTTCCCTTATCCCAGTTATAATAATACAAATACCAGTCTGGTTCACCAGTGATGGCCACCAAATACTTCGAATCATAAGTAAACTGTATACACGCAAATTCTCGAGCAGTAGAATTCTCGAAAGGTACTGTCAGAATTTTCCGTCTTTTGTATGTGGTTAGGTCGTAAATCGTAATTATTGGCTTTTGACCTTCTTCAGCGATTTCATTTAACGCTAACCAACGTCTGTAATTATTATATACTGTTACATCTTTGATTAAATAATACTTTATTACTAAATTTTAAACTTGTTACATCCAACTTTCCACTAATGGACCTTTGTTACTCTTTCACGCAAAAACTACTGAATGGATTTTGATAAAAGTTTACAGTTTGAGATACGGGCTACAATGAAGAGTTTGAATAATTTGGCCATTATATACCGATAAGTATCGAAAAAGTGAAGAATTTGCTGCTACCCTATGACAACTTTTTTACCAACAATCACGCGGGCGATATAAATGCAAAAGTTTGTAAGGATGAATGTTTATTACTTTTTCACGCAATAACTACTGAACGAATTTTGATGAAACTTTACAGTTATATAGCTTCTACATCTGAATAACACATAGACTACAATTTATAGCGTTTTTGTAATTTACTACCCATAAACTAACGATAAGTACAAACCACGCGGGCGATGCCGCGGGCGAAGCTAGTAAATCATTATTGTTAAGATTACCCACCTATTGGGTGCCAACACCAATGATTTAATTGGTTTGTGCTTGTCTTGGAGGCGGATAAACTTTTGCTTCTTTTGAATGTGATTGTGTATCACTATCACACCACCAGCTGGGTAAATTATTTCCGACTCTGTCATGTAGTGGGCGTTGTATCTGTAGAATAGAGTAGAAAAGGTCTTTGCAAAAGCTCTGGATGGATTTTTTGTTGCTCTAGCAACAAATATAATGTAGATAGATAGATAAGCATCAGACACAAGCATAACGAGTAATTTTTATTTTTAAATACTTAAAATAGCTTTAATACTTTGTGTTAATGTAATCACTACATAGAATAACACAAAGTCGCTTTCTCTTTTCCTATATCCCTATGTATGCTTGAATCTTTAAAACTACGCAACTTACTTTGATGATGTTTTTTTTTAATAGATAGAGTGATTCAAGAAGAAGATTTATACATAGCATATACACTTATTATAGTAGAAAAACCGTGCGAAGGAATATGAATCGAATCTACTTTGAAAATGCAGAAAAATATCGAAATACACTTACTGTATGTCTGTTCGTAATCCATAAAATATACGAGCAGATATAGTGGGCGGAGTGTTGGTAGCCATTACAATACAATTAATAAAAGATTTTAAGTAATAAATATTGCTTTAAAGTAGAATATGTTAGACACAAAGTCTGTTTAATATAAAGTGAATGTGTTTACAGTTGCTGTGACAACTGTTATAGTATTGATGTCTGTTAAATTTTGTCTACAGGGCATATCAAATAAAATACTTCATGGTCGATTCTTTTAAACTAATCAGTATTGAAATCAATACTTTTATATTTTTTTGTATCAACGTGTTTGTAATGGTTATACTTAAAAAAATACTAAACCATTTTTAAAATCTTTAACCTACGTAAAGCTATGTGTATTAAGGGTGAGCACACAACCACAGAACAACTAAACGAAGCGAGGGCAAGCGAATATTTTAACTTGACGTAGCCACATATCAATATGTACCTATGCAATAATATTAGCTCGTTAGCAATATGACGCAACTGTTTCATATGGTATTCAGATTCATATGTTTAAGACGTAATATGTTAAAATAAAACTGAAATTAACTTTACTCTTCATTTACAGTGTCCTTTTTCGAAAAGAGGCTTTTTAGTTGTTTTTAACATCAAGTTTTTAATTAGAATAATAAAATATGTATTAATACCTCAAAACGTAATTTACCATTAGAACAGCGGAGAGGAAAGATAAGCTTACAATCTAAAACTCTACTTTTTATAATATAATTTGGCCAATGATACGTTCACCTGTTTAAGTTATGTAAGAGCATTCAATAAATAAGAGTTTATTTCTTTTTTTATTTCAAAAAATGGTAATAAGAGGATTAGAAAGGTTAACTTATTACAGATCACTAATCAATATAAATAAAACGAACCTAGACGAGAAATCATCGTTCTTTTACAGAGCGACTGTCTGCTCCATTATCAGATTCATGCTAGTTTTCAACTCTATCAAAATATGGGTGAAACTTAGTTCTCAAGATTCGATTACAGACAGATACCGTCATCGCAGATAAAACTAAATAAAAATAATACAATACGTGTTTATTATATATTACCCACATAACTAGTGAATAAAATGCGCAACGTTTGACTTGAATCGCCATTTATCTCAACTCTACCTGATTGGTGCTCAATGTCGTCTTTAGTAGAGCATCCTCTTTGCAATTCCGAGGTAACTTGCCGCTTCCTCCCTCTGCAACACATAAACACATATTCACGTACACTCATAAAAATTACGTTTTAGATGCTATGAATTATGTGATAATGGCTATTATCGTTACAACATTGTAGTCAGTTGCAATCAAACAGTTATTAACGACTTGTTTCTAACTCATTAAAATTGCACATTTTGAGTGCATAGAATACTAATTAAGTACAAATTATAGTAAATAAAAAGTAAAAATGAAATAATTAAAATTATTTCATTTTTACTTTTTAAATATGGAGTATGCAGTTATTTAAGTTTTTAGGATAGTTAACGGTGAAAAATGGAAGTACTAATCTATTTTAAAGATTTGATTACGTTGCTAGTATAAATCAGAGCCCAATAATCGATTGATTAATTAAATTGACGATTATTGATGATTTCGGGCAAGTTTTTTTGGGGAACGATAATGGAAAATTTGTTTACATCGCTAAAGGCATCAATATAATATTTCTTTTCATTCTTACTCTTTTGGCATACAAACATTATTAATTCAAATCTATTATTATTGTATATATAACAACTATCAATAAGTAAACATGCAATATTTCAGATATTAGAATCTGTTTATAACTAAGTATGACTGTAATAGAACAAATTTCTGTGTATCGGAAAATGCGAATTATTAGTGTATAATTAAGTTATTGGGGCCAATGGAAAAAGTACCGTATATAGCGCGGAGAGTGATTAAGCAAATATTTGGCACCTATAAACGAAGTATAATCTAGACTTCGGTATAATTTCGTTGCCCTGGTTTAAATATTTTTTGTTTGCCCAGCCTGAGTGAAAAGTACATTTCATTTAGTTGCTTATTTCAAAATAAATGCTTTTATATGTGGAGTTAAAATAGAAAAAAATCTTGTTCCTAGCAAATTAATTGAAGTAAAATAAGCCTATAAACTAAAAAAATAGAAAATAAATTGATGATTCATTTAGTAGTAATAGACAAACTCATCTTGAGAATTTTAAATGTAACTATTATTAGGCAAAACAAAGCTGCTGATCATATTGCACAGGAAGCTACTAATTTCAATTGTTAATCTAAACCATCGATTCCTAAAGTACTTTAAATCGACCACAGGGATCAAAGTCGAGTTTTGGGTGTTCATAGAGAGCAAAAAATGGGACTATAGTTTTTATTCATATTCCAAAGTAATTGTAACAGGATAATTATGCCTTTCAAATACATTAACTTATATAACCCTAGGTATGTCGATCATCATTTTATCTTAACAGAGAGTTAATATGACACATGTCAATGAATTGGCGATATCGAACGCAATTGATGTCGCACACATGATAATGGATACTAACGTGCCCTCAGACTATTCAGTCCAAGGAGTATAACAGATTCTTAATAAATTGTCGCCTTGTTATGTTGAATAACATACATATAGGTCAGTAACCTTATTATTTCATCAAGCTATCAATTTCTCCAAACTAATACGAAATGTGTTCTAAATAAAGATTGGTGTTTGAATAAAGAAAACGTCTGTTGCTTGTTATTGTTACGTTGATGACAAAAATAATTGTTGAGTCCATAGTATTAGTAACGCTTTGTCGTATATGTATTGTTTTTAATTTGACGTCATCGTACCACCATATTTAACCTTTCAATCTTTGTATAAAATCATTAGCAAGACCATACTTGTTATGAACCCTGATGTTTTCTGCATTTCCCCGTTTATGTACAATTAATTAAGTTTTACCATTTTCCAAATAATCATAACTTGGTCCGAAATAAATATTTATGAAAATGATCAAATTGAACTAAATGAACAAAATGAGACAATCAACAATTATATTTGTAGACATTATGAATTTTTAAGATTTCCTTCCAGTTTAAACGTATGTAGGTATAATTAACTCGTGCATAAATAAAAGTGCTAGAAAACCACTGCAATAAAGTATAAAGGTTATCGTGATGTCCGACCACTCGGATCGATACAAAAAACATTTGATGTCTGGTTATAGGACAAAGACCCTTTGCAATTAATTTAACTTATTAATACTTAATAGTCATCGAAGGTACTATGCATACCTCATATTATTGTGGAGAATAATGGAGATGCAGTAGTATCGATTAACACATATCGCTTAGATGTACATTATAATTAATATTTCTTAGAAAATCATTGTTTTTATATGCGAGTGCAGAAGACACAATGTAAATATTCAGTAGTTAAACGATTACGTAACGAAGTTGACATAACACTCCTAATAAAATATTCCAAGGTGTGATATTTTCCGAAGTTTACTTGGCCTTGGATACATAAAACTCTTTACGTGCATGACGTCATCCAGTTAATAATTGCAGATGTATACTACAGAGCATATCATTGTAATTACGTCAAACAAATATGGGATAGATTTATCAAAATAGTTTGGTAAATCTAAATTTTTATTGATTAAACTGTCTAGTGTCTACTGTGTGTAAATGAACCGAAACAAAGATTAGTAAGTTGCTGCGCAGTTTGATTAGTCGCAAGTCATTATCGTAGGTAATTAAAGTTACTGACGTGAAACAGATTTGCCCTCTCACTTTTTCGTGTTCAAAAATCGTTCATTGTGCAGCATTTTAATGATACATAATATTATAAACGTGTGTTGTGCAAGCAGCATGATGCATTGTATGCAGGTTTAGCTAATGCGATAGCGGTACCGTGCCGATGCCGCGGCACTGCCTGCTGAAAATTCAAATGTAGTTTCAGCTCCACGATTTATAATGATATGAAAATATACTATGTGAAATCCCAGTACATTATAATAGATAATAATAAAAATGTTTTTATATGTTTTA
>JAOPUB010048641.1:0-15201 GCA_027564055.1 Neptis clinioides
AACGATATACGTATATTACATGTAATGTTGAATATACGATAGTTTAGTATGGCAGTGTGTGAATTCTTTGGTTCGTTGTAATATTTTTGGCTGAGTTTGTGTTATTGATGGGTTAAATGGAAAGTCCAGAAATATCATAAAATAAAGAAGACAATAAACAGAAAGCCGGATTGTTTCCAAATTATAGAAAAGGACAAATCGTGGGGTAAGTTGCATGAAATCTGATTATATTGAAAGTAGCTAGATAAGTAGCTGGCTGGATTGGTAGGCTTGGGTAATGACCGGTCTCATTATTTTGATATTTATTGTTGATATGTCATACATAAAAATTGTTTGTCAAAGTCCATAGGCTAAACATTAATTAATTTTTTTTTTTCAAGAGATGGAGGAGAATTCTGAAGTTCAGGCGAAGACAGACTTGTCTCCGACTACTGCTGGCCTGTCAGAAACCCATAATTCTTCAAAGTCTCATATGGATGTGGAGATGGTCATAGTTGTGGAGGAGTTGGTGGAATCAGATACTACAGCCAAAATGTCTTCACCATCTAAGAATACCGCTAGTAATGAAGCTACTATGAGCACTGAAGTAAACCCTCCTTCTCAAAATGATGAGCAATTAAAAAATGTGATTACTACTTGTGAGAATGTACCGGTGTTTGAAGTGAGTAAAGAGTCTCCAACTAAGTTGGAACAGTTGGATATACCATCTAAGAATTCTGTTATATCTAAAGAATTATCAAATGCTGAAGATATTGTAGATCCTTCAAGTAATGATGAAATAATTAAAAAGAGTAATGAAGTAGAGGAAACCATATCTAAGTCTTTCATCTCAAATCAAATTATGAGCCAAACAGAATTAAATCAAAAAACCTCCTTAGATGAGGAATTGAAAGAGAAAATTTCTCCCAATAAAATTATGACAGTAAGTGCAAATTATGCTGAGAAAACAAATAAGCCAACTAAATTGATTTTAGATAGAAAAAAAATGTCATGTACAGATTCCACAGACACAAAAATAACCACAACTGTTGAAGTATTGTCAGATCCAAAGCCAAAAAATTCAGATCCTACAGATCAAATAATGCCAGCAAATATTGATTCTAGTGATGAAATAAGTACAATCCAGTCCAGTCCAATCAAAATATCTACAAATAGTACAAAAATTTTGAATACAAGTTCTATGGAAAAAACAAAGACACCAATAAAATTGTCTGTAGAAAGAAACAAGACTGTGAATGTAGAAATTACACAGAAAATTAAGACACCAATAAAACTACCTCCAACTGGCACCAAGATTGTAAAATTATCTTCTGATAGAATCAAGACTGTTAATATAGATTTAACAGATAAAATAAAAACACAAGCAAAATTGGTTCCAGAAACAACAAAGATAGTAAACATAGATTTGACAGATGACATCGACACCCCCACAAAATTATCTTTAGATACCACAAAAATTGTTAATATTGACTTGACAGAGACAATTGAGACACCAACAAAGTTAACTTCAGATAGAACAAATACTGTAGATATTAACTTTACAGAGAAAATAAAATCACCAATAAAATTGTCTTCAAATCGAGCAAAGATTGTAAATATTAATTTTAAAGATAAAAAAAGGACACCAATAAAATTACCTCCAGAGGGAACCAAGACTGTCAATGTTGATTTGACACAGAAGATAAGACCACAAAAAGTATTTACAGCTAAAAAGCTAACTCCTAAGACAGAGTCTCCACACAGAATGAAGAACCAAAATCAAGAATCTGTGGAACAAATTAATAAATTGAAAATAAAATCTGTAGAAGACATTAAAACATCCACTAAAGGATCTGTTGAGAACATATCCACATCTATTGAGGAATCTCCTAAAGAGAATAAATCACCTAATGAGAAAACTGAATGCATAAAAATACAGAATTCAGAAGATGTAAGTACAAAAGTGACAATAACAGATAATACAGAAAGCATAGAAAAAATTGAATCATTACCTAATGAAATAATTGCAAAACTAAACAATGAAAATAAAGAGGACAATAGAAAAGATGAATTAAGTTCTAAGAATACAACAGATACATCTGAAAAGACCAATGACTCCCAAACAAATCTTAATATATCTGAAAAAGAACATAATAAAAGCATAAGTAGGGAACTTAAATCTCTTATCAAATCAGCAAAAGAGTCAAAGATAATAAGTGAATGTACTCAGCTTACCACTAAAACCAGAAAGTCTAGAGCTACTTTAGATAGTTCTAGCACTAACCTCAATGTGTCATTGGAATCAGAAAAAATCCAAGGTATTAGGCGCAGCAGCAATAATTCACAAAAAAGCAACACTAGTGAGAAGTCAGAAAATATCCCTGTAAAACGGTCAATGAGGTCACAGAATCCTGAATTTGTATTTAAAGTAAAGAAATTCCTCAATTCTGTTACTGGAAAGTATCAAGATGATGAGAATGATGATAAAAAGGAAAGTGATTCTACATCACCATCTCCTAAAAAGAAAAAGAATGAGATATCAGTGCCAGGGATGGTAAGTTTGCTAACTTTACATTCTAAAGATATTTTTATTATTCCTTATATTGATGATTTAAATAATGGAGTGTCATCCTTTTTTGTAAAGTTTTTGTTTTAAAAATTGACACCTTTATGACAATTTTACATTAGGAATAAAATTCTATTAAAAATGGTAGTTGCTGTATTTACTACATAATTCTTGTTAATAATATTTAATATAAGCAAAATATTTAATAAACAAAATTTTTACCTGTTTAAAATAAACTGCTGCAATTTAATTGATTAACGTTTGTTTTATCCATAGAGTCCTGGACAAAATAATAAATTAAGATCTGATACATACTGTTGGCGATGTCATTGGCTTATTGAGCAAGCTGCCAATGAAAAAGGTCATCATCCTCTGCAATGTACAGTATGTCCACGGGCTTTCCATTACAAATGTCTATCAGGCACAGAACGGAATAAGATTAATGCGGAGAAAAGTTGGGTCTGTCCAGAATGTCTCTCTGTCTTACATGCTGAGAGCTCAGAAACTAGGTAAGTGATAATATACATACTGAGATATCATGCAGAATGAGACTGCTAATATAGCTGATATATAACAATTGCAAACCCAAAAACTGCTTCAAATCACTAAAAATAAAAATGCTAATAGTGATAAATCTATCAAAAATCTTATATGTTTATACCAGTGAATGTTTATCATATCAAATAAATCAAAGGTTACAACAGCATGCCAAATTCTTGCAGGTCTACTGCCATGAAGAAGATATCATTAGGTGACCTGTGTGAACTGCTGAATCATGCTTTGGAACGTATGATGGATCTCAATGGGGTAAATATTTTCAATTTCTTAAAAAATATAAATATATTTCTTGAATATGTATTCTGTAAAGATATAACCTAACTTTGCAAAACTATTTAAATTAAAACCATTTTGGAAAATTGATCATACAAAATAAAATCATTTAAAACAAGAAACTATGTGATTTTTTGTCACTCAGTAATTAAACATTCAATAAAATAGTGTCTGTATAACATAACAATATATTGCTAATCCGTATGTTGCTAATAAATTTAGCAGTTTCTGTAGCATGTAAAAAACACAAATAATTCAAAAAGTATAATTAAACAGCTATTTTGTGCAAAGTAAAATTTATTTAATTTTAAAATGTGCTAAATGCACATCATTTTATGTCAACAAGCATTCAATCATCAATGCAATATGTAAATCAAGATGGCTTCCACTTTCTAGTTTACACTAAGCTATTTTCTGGAACAATCTTGGATAATTATTCATTCGTTCGCGACAGAATTGACAGTGTGGTAAATATAAAACATCTAATCGATATCGGAACATCGATTTAACTTCTTAGTTACATTGATTATGTAATTGTTGAAAAATATGAGTTATGTTAATGTCAATATATATTATTAATGTCTTAGCATCACCTATAAGTTTATTGCTATAAAAAGCCAGTTGAATCAATTTTTAATATTAAAATAATCCAAGAGTTTTAGTTTAGAGCATATACATGAAACATATGAATACAAGCGAAATAACACACGAACGCCAAACGCGTCTTGAAATGACCTTGCTAGTTATCGCAGGCGGGACTGGTATCTATCTTCTCTTTCTAACATTGACAGATCGATAACACGCGTGGCTGTCTCAGTCGCACAATATGCTAATAATAAACGATACACGTAGTACATTTCGCTTGTTCTGCATTTCTTAGGCTCGGCAATAAGAATAACATGGCTAATATTATATGCATGCCTGCATTGTTTTAATTTTTTGTACCTGTAGATAAATAAATTAATTAAATGGCCGTTGTTCTGTTATTTCTCAGGACAAAAAAATATTGACAAGTGTCCTTGTAACGAAAAATGTAACCCAAATATGTTTGTCTATGTTATACTTCATGTCATCACTTTTATACAAGTTGACAATATTTGACTCATTTTGTATGTGGCGTTTATGATTCAGTCATGATATGTAATTTTATACATAATTTTACAAGCTTCATCACTTTTCCTCAAGTTTTTAAATGCCAATAAAATTAAAAATAATTAAAATCTTGTTTATAATAATATTATTATAGAAATGTGACCACTATGACGTATAAAAAAGAGAATGTAATGCAATAAATTGTATTATAGAGAAAGATTTAATCAGAGAAAAGTGTTTTATACTTTTTATATTGAACTTTATTTATTTGCGTATTTATGCTTAGTTTAAAAAATCTTACTTGGTGTTACTGTTTCTTTTAATACTGTATAACATTTTGATTTTTGATATTAATAAATATTCAAAAGGTTTTATAAGTACAAAATTACGAATTCAATAAAAATGAGTTACATTAAATTGCATTTGTAAAATAATGGATTTGTTAATTGTTTTTTTTGTTATTACTAGATAGAGGCGTTTTTGAACCCAGTGGATCGCACTGCTTTTCCTGATTACGATAAATACGTGGTTCATCCTATGGATCTGACCCTAATGAAGAATAATATTGCTGAGGGGCTCTACGGTAGCACCGAAGCTTTCCTAGCAGACGCGCAATGGATATTGCATAATAGTATCATATTCAACACATGTATGTATGAAATTAAATGTAAGATACTAAGAATATTATTTTATTTTATTAATATTTATGTGTAGTTAGTAATGAATATTATTTTTTACTATCATTTTTATCACGTCATATGTATATAATGTTTATATAAATTGGGTATTATATTTTTCTTTCCGTCTTATTTAATAACCTTTTCCAATATTTGATGTATTATACATTTATGAAAATATTATTATAATATAGGTATTATCTTTCAAGTAAGATTATTTTTTAAATTATTTAACCGATTTTAAAATTTTCATAAGTGGAAAAGTATGTTTAGGTGACATGGTAAATGAAGTAGCAGACTATGTTATTAAGGATTATTATAGAGAAAGAAATCTTACGTTTAATACTGAAATGTTAAATTCCAGTGCAATCAAAATTAACGAGTGGTGCGCGTGCGCTCATGCGATCATGTAGAGCAGAAATGGGTGAAATAGAAGCTTGCCCACAATGCTACGCGGCAGCACATGCGAGGCGACCAACTTGGTTTATTGATGTCTGTTCTACACCACATATATTGTTGTGGGCTAAGTTGAAAGGTAACTAATTATGATATCTATTTAGTGTTGTAGGCGTGATCACACTCCTAGTTCAACCATTCAACTTAGTTGGAAGGCTCTTAAATACTAATAGTATGTAATTTAAATTGATAAAGATTAAAAAAAATGATATGGATTTTATACACGTTAAAATATCTTTATATGTATAAAAGTTTACATATAAACGTCCTCATTCATTTTCACAATACCAACATAGATCTTACTAATATTAACTCATTTACTACATTAATAAATCTGGCAAATCTGTGGTAAATTATGTAACTGAACTAAAAGAATCGTGAGAAATTGTAAATTTTTTAACACATGGCATAAAGTGAATGTAGACAAAAGTAAAATAGTATATTCAAATTAGTTACAAATTCTTACACGCTTGAAAAAAGTAAAATTTAAGGGTAGTCTTGACAAGTGTTAACATGTTCAAATAAATGAAAGGCACCAATACGAATCTGGCTATTTTTTACAGGTTTTCCATACTGGCCAGCTAAAGGCATGTCGGTTAACAGTTCTGGATTAGTGGACGTCCGATTTTTCGGTGCACATGATAGAGCATGGGTTCCTGCTCGTGATTGTTTCCTGTTTTGCGAAAAAGATCCTAATAATTTCAGAACTAAGCGTCAGGACATTTTAGATAGTATGCAGGTGAGATTGACTTCGTAAATGAATTTTATGATCCCCTTAAAACGAAAGACTGTAGTACAATATTTTTGCTTGAAAAGGAAATGAAAATTTAAGTTAAAAAACGTTAAATTTTGTCTCAGGAAGCTGAACTGCACATACGTAACATATCAAGAAAATATGGTAAATTCGTCTATCCAGCATTTAAAACACAGTTTGATCCCTCTAAGTTAACGGAACAGTTGAGAACGATGGTAAGTAAAAAAGGAATAATTTAATACATTTTGAAGTTGTATATCAAAGTATAAAATATAATATAAATAATAATAAAAAGCATAAAAAGTAACCAAAAACTTATTTTCCAAAATAGAAAATATTTCTGACTGTGTGTGTTAACTGTTACTTTTATTAGTCGGTCTAATAGTCTTTTGAATTAAATGATACATTTTACGTAGATGACGAAAGACACAATTTAAAATATTAAATTTGTTTAGAATGAGGCGAAAAATTGAAAGTTTTTAGTTTAGAATGTTTTTATTTTAGTAAATTATACAATAGATTTAATGTCACACGACATCTTAAAAATAAAGTAAAAAAGCACAAGATGAATCGTAATCTAAACTAACTGCAATACTAAGGTGAGTACATCTGTGAACTCACCTAAGAATTGCACTATAGGTCTTGTCCGTGTGGAATGGTGGCAAGAATGCTAACTGCATTTCCTCTCTGAATCGCAATCCCGATTCTTTGGGCGAAGAATGAGCCAGCCGTCTTGTGACCTTCGGAGGCAATCCAAATTATAACATTTACTTCTATAAATATCCTTTATTCAGTTTGTTGATTATGCATTAAATAATTGTTTACAATATTGCTACCAGATTTAAGCATTAGAAATTGAAGTAAAAGGTTCTGAAACTCTGAAGTAACCTACCTCGCGACGCAATAAATGGGTCTCGTATAGTGAGGCACGATTCAAGCGATGGGTTTTTTTTGTTTGTTTTTTTGTCAGTGCTTGCCATGAGTACAATGGAGTCTGGTTTAGAGGAAATTATAATTAGTACTTCTTAAAATATTTTATATAATATATTTCATATATATGATACACTCTGATTTCGCCTAGTGTTCGATTAGTAATTTTTGTTATTGTGACATGTTATTCTGTTCATAGCCAATTAGAACGTTGTACTTTGAAACAATGATTATAAAAAACTTTTATTTATTTCTAGATACCAACATTTGATGGTGAAGTACCTGCATTCCGAAGGCCATTGAAAGATAAGCCAATTGGTTCGCCAGGTAGTGCTACTAAGAGCCGAAGGTCAAATTCCAAAAGTTCGAAAAGCTCTTTTAATGATGGGTTAGTTAATAAAGAATATTATTTGGTTATACCTATCAATCCAGTGATTTCTTAGTTATAAAACTATATTTTTAAGTTACAAATGATTGGTATTAATTTTTTTTTATTCAAGCTTAAATTATAAACAAATGTATTTCATGTTGTTTTTCATTTGAAATAGATTCTGTTGTTCAGTAAGAGGGGAGTAAAATATTATTTAAAAAAATGACTTGCTTACCTTTTTAGTGATACTAGTGAAAACGAAGAAGTACAAGCAACACAAACACCTTTGCGAAAGATGGCGGACGGAGCTGAAATAGCTCAAGAAGATGCTGAAGTTGCAGATGATAAGTAAGTTTTAATTTAAGTCGAATCGTTTTTAAGCAAATGGAATTCTTATTTATCTAAAGCACTGTTTTTATAAAACTATTCGCTATGTTGTTCATCAATGATTTATTTTTTCAAAGAGAAAAACCTACGCAAGAAGTACAGGTTGGAGAAGAAGAACATACTAGGAAACGACGTAGATCAGAACTGGAGGAGGCAATTATAACTGTCATGGATAGTTGTTCTGATGGAAAGCGACCAAGACTACATATTGAAGGCAAAAAGAAATTACTAAATATCTCGCATCAGATTATTGATTCAGAAGGTGCAGTTACGGAAGTAGAACAAAAGATAGTTGAGAAACCAATAGACACAATGAGTAAAAAAATAATTACTGCGGAAACTCCAGTTATACCTCAGACAAACGAAGTGCTTGATAACACAACCGAACCAGCCCCTTACACGCCCTCAAAATCATCTACAAAAATCAAACTGACCAGGTCAAGCACACCTAAAGAAAAAGTTGATAAATCAAATACACCTAAACAAAAGAACGTTAAACCAGATATTACATCTGCTGAAACAGATAAACAAGGCGACAAAATGAAAATACGAAAACGTAGACACTCTAGAAATGTCTCACTCAATAATAGTCAAACTGCCAAAGATAAGAAAACTAATTCCACTAAAAGTGTTGCCAAAATGAAAGATAATGAACCGAAAACAGCTAATGGAAAGACGATCAAAGGTAGTACAGACAATAAACAAACAAATAAAGATCAAATACAAATCGACGATGACACAAGTTTGGCATTGATTGCTCGAGATGTTTCTAACACAGATCCAGGACTGCCAACTATTAGCAGCGTCCGAAGCCTCTCGAAAACTGCAACAAAAGAGAGTAACAAAAATAAGAGCACAGATGTAACAGTTATTGCTAATTCAGACTCAAGTATATTCACACCTACAAGTACTGACAATGTTCGCAATATGAAAGAAGCGGTTAATAAGCTACAAAAACTGCGAAGCGACGTCGACTCGACGTTAGTAGGTAAAGTTGGCGTTCGAGCGTTCGCTAGAATGACGTCACCTGAAAAGGAGAAACCAATTGAAAGTGTGGAAATTGAAATTAAATCGGAACCAATGGATATCGATGATGCTGAGAGGCAATCTGAAAAAATGGATTTAATGAATGCCTTTCGTTTGCGGCCAGTCAATCCGACGAATTTACGCAATGTAAGGATAAATAAAGTCGTTTTGTCTCCTGTGGCGAAGAAAACGGATACCACAAATACACCAGAAATTCGAATTAAGGCAAAGAAATCATTCCCTCAGTCTCGAAAAGTAGACGATGGAAGGTCGGAGTTAAATAGTAAAAACTCAATGGTGTACATACCCATACAACCTCCGGCTAGTGAGGCGCCGATCAGACATTCGCGTACTATCACTGTGAATGGGTCCAATGTGCAGCCTGTAAGACCACAGATATCTAATGGCACTAGTATTGGTAAGGAATCATAGTTATTTTAAGTTTAAAAATACTGTATTCAGATTGACGAATATTTCTTTTCTCCAAATTGAATAAAATATAAATATTTATATTTTCAGTTTTATTTAAGGTTTTTATAATTTTGGGTTGCAAATTTAACTTTTTCATCGTTTCAGTTAATACGATCAACACGGTAACATCACCGTTAGTACCTTTGGTAACTATGCCAAATGCGATCCCTACGGCCACAATCCCCTCAAACAGTTTACCAAACTCCATATGCGTTCCCACCGTTGGGCAAGTTCCTTTCATAACATCTGTGAATGGGCAGTGGACGTTTAGTTTACAGCCTGTAATGTCTGTTGGTGCGATTGATGTAAGTAAATAATTTGCATTTTATTTGTTATTGAAATTATTTTGAGAATCTAAAGTATTACTACTACTAATTACAGGAAACTTCATCGCCGCCAATAGTAAACGGGCTGACGGATAATAGAAATATATTAAATAATGCAGTAGTACCCATAGCTACGCCTAATATACAACCCACGATTGTCAACACAATTGGACAACCCATGCAAATACAACCCAATCAAATACCGCCCACGCAACCCAATAGCAGTACTGAAAGTACACCTGGGGAAGTAAGTGATTATATTCTACCAATTATTTAAAACCTATAATTTAGTATCACAGTCAACATAGTTTAATATAAATAGTATATTTATTAATTATTAATCTTAATTGTTAATAAATAAACGATCAATATAAACAAGTTATTGTTGATCATGACTTTATTATATCTAGTAAATTTCTTGCAATTTCCATTTTATTCCGATAACATTTATTATTTCACTTTTTCATGACTGAAAATCGCCTATACCTTCGCGCTCTATATCGATATTTATTTGTATTGAATATCAATTTTAAATAAA
The DNA here is from genome assembly GCA_027564055.1 of Neptis clinioides. Taxonomy (NCBI): domain Eukaryota; kingdom Metazoa; phylum Arthropoda; class Insecta; order Lepidoptera; family Nymphalidae; genus Neptis; species Neptis clinioides. The sequence continues at coordinate 10,404 of JAOPUB010048641.1, forward strand.
AGTTATGTAGAATATCTATTTAATTTGATATTTATAACATATCGATTAATATGGCGAACTAGGAATGTGATATCAGTTTCATACGGATTACTATTCGTGTTGAAGAGAAACCAATGAAAACATAAATTTAATATTAATAGTACTTTTCACATAAATTCGTGTTGAAGAGAAACCAATGAAAACATAAATTTAATATTAATAGTACTTTTCACATAAAGTTGTCTACGGTTTGAGAGAAATGGAATAATCGCAATTATCTTAAACGTCAGAAAATATGTTCAAATTTAAGCATGCGGAATAAAGAACAATCAGAAAATTTATTGCCAGATATTGAGTCAAATTTGACGTTTTCTAGATCATACCAACGATTTACAGTTTAGAGACAGAACCTAAAAAAATACTACTTGACGTTACAAAAGCTAATGCAGTTGCAGTAATAAATAATGAAAAGCCTGCAAAGATTAAGAATTCTAAACCATCATGCGCCATTTGTGAGAGTTTAGAAACGGTGAATATCCACTATAATATCTACACCACAAGATTTTTTTAAATTAATATTTTTTACTAACTATTTGGATTGGATAACTTTTTCCGTGTTACAATAACTGTAAAAGATTAATCTTCCTAGTGGAAAGGAATTGATGTTGAAATACGTCTTATATTTTAGTGTGACAGAGCGTAGTCCCATATACTAAAAATATATTATTTATTATTGGACTATCACTTAAAAACTGTGTAGTTCTAAATAAATTCCTTGTAACTCTGATAAATTTGTATAATGTTCATACGTGTATTTAATACCAGCTGTGCATACCACTATACGCTATGTATAATTTTTAGGATACCCCTAGATGTACGATAAAACGACGTAAGTCAGTATTGGTGTCCACACGAATTTGCCAAAAAGCGCTATTGCCTAGCGAAGTATCTAAAGATTTGCGAAATGATAATAATAGTGACACTTCCCCCAGAGAGGTGAGGGCGATACTTTATTGAATAGTTACCGGCATTCATTTTAAGAGCAAGTAATATAAATTTAAAAGTATGTGGTTCTTAGGCTAATGCCATGAAGGAGAAACTAACAAAACATAAAAAGGAAAATTTCTTTTACAATATTTCTTAAAGCAATAAGACCTGTCGTAAGGCATGATGATGTTAGATAAAAATTTACGAAGATAGTCGAATAAAACTCTAAATTACTGCAACACAGCAATCCCCCTTGATAACATAATTATGTATCGAGTGAGGCCAAGACTTAGGAGACTTTTTTTTTATTTTGAAAACATTTATCACTTTTTGTATATTCCTTAATAGGATTCCATAAATCCCAATCATTACAACATGTCAGTGGCACACTGCCGACCCGTATCTCTTCTTCGCAATGAGGAGGGGCTTAAAGCCATATATTGTGGTATTTAATTACTTAAAACACGCATAACTCAAAAAAGTCAGATGGGTGTATCAAAGTCAGTGTACTCAGGACCGAATAAGAATCAACGTCACTCAAAATATCAACCACTACATAACACCAATAAATTATAGAATTTAAATTTATACATAAAAAAGACTGTATTTTTTGTGTTTGGCAAATTAAATAATGACGTCACGGCCAAACATGGCAACGACAATATGTTTCAAATTACCAATATTAGATTCTCTCGATGATAGAATAGTTTGTAAAATCAGTTATCATGCCTAATATAATTCATTTTCAATTATTTATCTGTGTTTAGCAGTTAAAATATCTGCTAGAACTATAGATACAGATTTTTTTTGCTTTTTTAATGTAAATAAAATGAATATTGATGCCGGTAACTTTTATGCTCGAGATTTGTTTCCTTTTACAATAAATATATCTTATGTATATGTTTAGTGCTTTTATTTGTATTTTGTGTTGGTAGTATTGGAATACGTCTTGGTATGCGTTTTAATAAGTGTTACATTTATTTATATTATTATTTCTAAGCTAGTCTTATAATAATTATTGTTGTTTGTTACGTATATATTTTATGTTAAGGTCATGCAATTATAGTGCATGCATTGGCGTTTTGATTACATCGTTTTATAATGTGTAAAACTGATGAATGCATAATTATAGCTCATTTTTTATCTCAGAGACAAATTTGACGTTACCAGTTTCTAATTCTCAATAAGTATTGTAACATTATCTGAAATTGACATCAATAAAATGAACTGCCAATAATACTATTGGTGTGTCATTACATTATCCTCAAACGGCAAAATGTCGAATTCACGTTTTGATTAATGCACGGTTACCGTATGTTACGGGCCGGGTTAATAACGTGACGTAAAGCGAATGATCCGAATGGCCTACTAGCTATTTTTGTAAAAGGTTTTTGTGATATGGGTATAAAACAAAAGATTTTGCTAAAAAAATATTATGAATCTAACTGTCTATCTAACTGCAACTAAATAGTCATCATTATTTCTAAACTAGACAATTGCATGTTTCAATTTGATCTCCGAGATAAAAAATTAAGTAAGTCAATTTCTTTGAAGATTGTGATATGATTTATGCTAAATATAAAATGTACAAAACGATTTGTTATTTCTAGCCTCCTAGACTGCAACAACGGCCGCCATTATTAAATCCCCTAGACTCAAATACTCCGCTTGGTACTGTACCAGCTCCATCACTAGCGGGGCCACTCACTGCTAAATTAAATGAGAATGCTGTCAAGGTAATTTTTTATACTCCTAATATTTTTTTCTAGAATTACCGACAATTTATTGAATCTAATTGGCTATCCTCGTATTTATTTGGTTTTTCTACTTTCCATTAAACGATTGCCCTATTACGCGTATATAATTACAAGTATACTCGTCATTGAAAAGTGCCAGAACGAATAGTTTCAAAAAAGATCTACACAATTAATTGGCTAAGTGTTGCTATATAAAATTAAACGGTAACAATTGAAAACAGGTTAAAATTAACCATAACTCGAGAATTTTTTTTAGTACAGTATAGTGTTTCAAGCTCAATAATCAATGTTTTATCTTTTCCAGTTAACGGACTTCTTTAAATCATTACTAGAAGATTCATTAGATAAAATAGACGAGCCGGCATCAAAGGTGACGTCACTTAAATTACAATTGGAGCAAATGCAATGGAGGCACCAACAGGAAGTTAAGGAGCTCAAACATAATCATGGTACATCTCCATCATGTTTTTATATAATAGCCATTTAGCCAATCGGGAAAAAATCTTTGTATTTTAACTTTTCCATATTTTTTCTAAAATTAAATTTCCTTTTAGCCCTTTTCTAGTCTTATAAGATGATGAATATTTAAAAAAAATCTTTCTCTTAAAAAAAAAAAATCGCTCTTGTTTCTCTTGTTAAATTTGCTGATGGTCGCAGAAGTTTATTTTTGTCCTTATATTGAACCTGATTTCGTACTTAAATATAGTAGTTCTTATACTATTTTCACAAACTACAATATTTTCCAAAAGACTTAACAGTATCTGAGATGCGGGCATCGTACGAGAAAGCAATAGCGCGAGGAGTGAACCAGGCGCGGCGCACCGCACAAGTCGAGCTAGAAGCGGCCGTTAAAGCTGCTAAGGCGAAGCAATGGTAATATTCTTATATTTGATATATTTTGTCAAAAACTACTTACTAAAAATTGTTCTATAGTATTAAGGAATCGGTTACAAAATGATCTAAATACTTCTACATTATATTATACATTAGCAGCAATGTCATATATTTTTTTTAATATTCTATATAAAAAGCAACGCGAATTACACACATTTTCTTAACACAAATACCGGTTTTTACTCCCGTTAAATTAAAGCCTTACTTTCACGGGGTTTGTGCTTTTTCTGGAATTTCAAAATATAAATGTTTATTACAGGTGTGCGAATTGTAGTAAGGAAGCTCACTTTTACTGCTGCTGGAACACTTCGTACTGTGATTATTCGTGCCAGAAGGCGCACTGGTCGCAGCACTTCAACGTGTGTACACAGCAGAGAAGTCAGGTACAAAATATAAAGATAATGTCATTAAAAGATAGAAAATTAATTATATAATTTTTACTCATATTTTCGTTATGAGATGTTACCAAATTTGTATTGTGTACAATTACAGTTTTTTTGTTGTAGGACAATAATAGTAATGAAAATGGGAACGGATTAGAAAAAAGACTGCAACCAGCACCAGATAACCTCCCAGTGAGTAGTTGTAATGGTATATTATGTTATTGATCAATATTATATATGTTTACTAGTAACATAACGTAACTTCCTTAACATGAGTTTTACTTCATATTATTAGAAAACAGCCTTTTCCCGCTGTTATTGTAATTGTTTGAATTATTTTTTTGAGTGTATACTTTTAAAAAGTAAATCAATAGACCGTTATAAAAAGTTACGATTCAAAACTTAAAACTCATACTATACTTTGTGCAGCCAATTTAACGAAAATAGCGGATTATTAGCTTTTGAGTGCTAGAACACAACTGTATCTAAATCGAAAAAACTGTTATGAACTGGCGTGGCATGATATAGAATGGTATACTCTATTACAATTGGCGTGAGGAAAAAAATTCACCCGACTAATAATAGTATATCGTACTATGCCATTTTTAGAGCTAGTATAGAACTATTAAAACATCTGTCTAAATTTTTAAGCTCAATATTAAATTCCGTTTTTTATCGTGTTTTATTTGCGTGAATGTGCAATTTGTATGTTTGGATGTTTATATGTTAGGATATTTGTTACTCAAACAAGTGATAACAGCTGAACTGATTTCAATGAAATTTGTCACATAGATAGTT
>JAOPUB010048844.1:0-15169 GCA_027564055.1 Neptis clinioides
GCAGTCACTATGTTGACGACGTTCGCCGTCGTGCTGCTGGCGAGTGGCGCGATCGCCGCTAGCCTGCAACTGTACGACCCCGACTTCAGCAACAACACCCTACCTGCTGAACAGTACTTCATTGACAAGATATTCGACAAGTATGGAGATAAAGGAGTTATTACGTTCGAAGTAAGTAAACAATTAACCTCTTAACACACTTTATTTGTTTTTTGCCTTATATACGTCTTATTAACAAGCACCTGTTTTAGTTTTCATATAGATGTCGTCATGAATGAAAGTGGATAAATTTCTAATTTCACCGATATAAGAAATACGATTCCCACACCTAGCTATTCAAGCTTAACGGAAAATTTCTAAAATGATTTTCTAAATCGCCTTTCCCTATTTCGTAAACGGAAGTTCATCGAACTTTAAAACGTTACTATATAAACCGATCGATCTTATCTTAATCGAAAACTTCTTATCTTGTTTAATATAATCCATTAAAAATATTTCTAGCTTCCTCGTAATAAATGTGCTATATTTAACCAATCTATTACCAGTTTCATAATAGTAGTAGTACATTTGAAAGCTTACCTTCCTATCTAATTTTAGATATTTACTATATACTAAAAATTTTCTTAAAAGTAAATGCGGAAGTCTTAAAAATAAACAATAGTACTTTTTATTATAACGCAACTGTCTTTAGTGTCAACTACTTATTACTAAATAATAAAATAATTGTAACTGTAAACAAGTGATACTATCATTAGATAAGCGCATTAATATGCATTCGACTTGTAGCAGTTATTATCAAACATTTCATTCTTTAATGTCTGATCATGTTATGCAATTTATCTGATGTCCACTCAGTTTAAATACAACTGTACCCGTATGACGTACTCTATAAGGTCCAGTGTCCAGACTAGATAGAGGAAAGGGAAGCTGCGAATTTAAATCCAAGCAGGATGAATTAGACATATCTAATATTGTACAGTTTGAACTTAAATCAATTGCAGCTTTAGATAAATGTGGTTGTTGAAAAATTAATTCGTTTGATTATATGAAATACGATGTAAGAAAAATTAAAAATACTTTATTAACAATTTACAAACGAATAAAAGCGTGCTTCGTGATTAAAATGAAATGTTAGTCTCATTTACATTGAACCTAAGACTAGGAAGACAAATCTAAAATTTTGTAAGCAATTTACTGTGATTGAATTATTGTCGATTTATGAAAGATGAAAATTAACCTTGTAGATGTTTACAAGCCCAACATCTACAACAGTTGTAACTAACGTAATAAAAATATAAACTACTTATAAGAAACAAAAATAATTAGTAACAAAAAACAATTAGGTATAACACTACAGTAATTCTTATCAGTACTATATCAGGATAGACCATGACTATGTAACGCACTATGCGTTATGGTTATCAAATAGATAGTGGCTAAGGTAAAAAATAATGTCATAAACAGCTTATCCATATTAATTACTGTATAACATATTTGTCTTATGTACTAATTAGCCGATGTCCAAAAACATCTCGAACTGAGCTACTGATTGACCATGACCGGTAAAAATTAAAGGCTACTTGAATAGAATGTTTGATGGAAAGCGGATCTTTAACAGTAAGCATAATAGAATTCGGCAATAAATAAATAATAGCCAATATTTAATTGGTCTACTCATCATATTATATACTAGTTTTTTTTAAATTACTGCAATAGGAACAAAATGGCGATGACTTATTGTTTTCAAAGTATGGCATAACTGCACCACCTATATCACTCTGGCTTAGTGTAGCTTTTTGTCTGCGAATGAATTATCAAAGTACTCTCAGAAATAATGTCCAAATTACAAAATTGCCACTGTATTACACTTAATTGCCCATAACTTTTTAATTATCATATGTCAACACCACATAGCTAATGTTACCCGAGAAGCATATAGCTTTCGATCGGCCAAAGAATTATCAAAATCGGTATAGTACTTTTAGAGGTAATCCACAACGTACAAATGACCCTTAAATGGCATATCTTTTTAATTATTTTAAATATGACAAAACCACAGCCTATGTTACCCGGAGTAAGAGTAAGACTTTTGTATGAAATAGATTATATAAAATTATAATTAATCATCTTCATTGCTGTTCAACTTGTTTCATTATAATTATTATGAATTGAAACTAATATTTAAAAATAATACTCTATTGTAAGGTTTTTGAATCTCAACTTATTTTATGATAATATATTTTGGACTTTTCGCAAATGAACAAAAGGAAGATTGAATTAAACTAAAATATAGGAAATTGTGATTTTGACGTTTACCAAAAACAATTAATTTTTTTTCTCTAAGTTAATGAATAAGGCAATAGGTATTATAATTCCTATTTAAATTTAAGGCCTTCTTTTATTCTGTAAATTGAAAAGATCTAGTATAATAAAGTATTGTTAAATTTTATTGAGCCAGAGAGAATGAGATTTTTTACCTAGTTCTTCCTGAAATAAAATAATAAAGACCTAGTTCGTTTATTTCTATTTAGACTTTATTTGTAAAAACTAGGTTTTGTTTATATATGTTTCTATTATTATCAAGCTTTAGTGTTTCCTTGTTTAATTATTTAACAAAAGTTCTTTAGGTTATTTTTTTTTTATTCACTTTATATATTGATTGAAAAACATAATACTTATTTTTCCTAATTAAAATATTCATTTTTTTATATTTTACTTTTTTTTATTCGTAATTGGTTCGTTACTTATTTAGTAGGTACATACATTATTTTCTTGGTAGGTATATGCAGATACATGATATAATTAAATTTAGACGACAACTATGATTTTTGAACTTTCAAATAATTTCAAATGAGACTGTAAAATGTTAAAGAATTTAAGGTACACGTACGCTCATGTGATTCTCTCATGTAAAATTGTACAAATCTAAAAATATAATATGCTATCTTCGTTATAACGACAGCGTTATGCCCACACAAAAATTGTTAGCGAGACGTAGACGTTACTAAAGTTTATTTTTGATATGAAAGATACGGTACGATAAGTAGAAACGGGCTTCAATAAAAAAATATTATTTTCAGAGTCTAAAAAACTAGCATGGCAATGTCCATGGCTTGGCGTTGCTTGCATCATATTAACGATAAATTCAAATTATTACATATTTTAGTTACCATGACAACTGTTATAACGTATAACAATTGTAATACAGACTATATTTAACTCAATGCTCTCATCCAATATTTAGGGAAGGAAGAGCTAGTGTTTAATCTCACCTTATCCCACTTGAGAAAGATTATTTGCATATATCATGTTTTTTTGCTGATATGCATGATAAAATGTATAAATATGTATTGCATATAGGCTAAACACAGTAAAACATAATTCTTGATTAAAATATGGGTTATATTAATTATGGTGGTGAAACGATTGCTATTTCACCAAGAGATCGGGGAAGCCTTCCTTTTACCAGCCTAAAAGTTTACACTGTACGTTAATACATCAGTGAATTACATTGTAAATCTTATGGAGAAAGATTAAACAGAACTAACAATGTCACATTGTAGTACTTATCTATTTATATATTTAAAACCAATACGAACCGTGACGGTGACGTACGAGTTACCGAGTGAAAAACGTCTACCTACAGAAAAAAGATAAAATATTTTTTGAAATACCAACGATATAACGTATTTACATATACATTTGTATAATTTATTTATATAATTTTTTTTTAATTGAGTCTGTCTGAATGTGACCAAAGCATGCAAGTTGAATTCGAACCACTTTCCGAATTCCGGTAACTTTGCATATGAAAATTGGATGACAATCCAATATTATTATGGTATAAAGGTGATCTGATGATGGAGCAGGTTAGTGGCCTTGGAAACTCTGTAATAAATCTAAGTTGCCACATTGAGTTTGGATTTGTTTGATACGTCGTCACAAATACTGTCTAATAAGGTTGATATAATTAACTGTTTAATTATTTCTTACATTAGCAACAAACTTTGGCTACTTATAATAAATAAAAAAATATATATTGTATTATGATATCAAATAACTATAATGTAAGTACTCGAATATTGTATTTGCACTCACAACAGGTGTACGTATTATAAGTGATGTCTTTTATTTGTAATTCTGTATCGAGCTCATAAAACTGCGAAAGTGTGCCTAAGAGCATTGTTCTGGCAGAAAGTAAATAATATGGAAAAAATGTTACGAGCAACGGGTGACAACAAAATGTCTATGCTCTTTATTATTAGGTTTATATCACGCTCTTCAATTATAACAATACCAATATTAATATATATCTTGTATGAGAGAAATTTAACGATGATCAACAATATTATTTGCATAGACAATAGTTTGCGGAAAAAAGAAAAAATACTGCAATATTTAACTTATTGATCAGAAAAAAAATACTATTCTACAATAAGAAATAAATAAACTTTTAAAATCTATTAAAAAAATGAACAGAATATACACATTTACTTTTCTCTATTTGTTTTGATTTTAATGTTTTCATAAAAGTTACGTTATTAGACTTAGGAATATTTGATTATCAATGTTAAGAATAACTGAGATGAGAGTAATTTTGAACACAAATTAAAGTTTTAGTTATAATGTATCCTTAAATTGTTATTTTTTTAATTTTAACATAATAATCTACTATGCAAATAATACTCTTAGTTTTATATAAACAAAATACTAAGTCTACAAATTATTTTTTAGTTTTATTTGGTCGCTTAGTGGACGTGATATATGATGCAGATAAATATATAAAATTATATTGACCATATCATAGCATTTGACATTTCTTAAAACGTCAATTTACTATTTGTACTACTAAATTGATAATAAATTTTAAATTTGAAATGATCATATTTTGAGTAATTTATTTATTCGACCATCAAACTTACTACATAAAAATTAATTAATTATTTAATTTATAATTATTTTAGATCTTTCACTATATATATCTTTAGCCGCACGATTGGAATATTGTTTTTGCGTTACATTCCGTGTATAAAACATTTAATTTTTATAATTTCAGGGGTTCGAGCACTTGCTGGACAGTCTGGGACTGGGCGGAAAAGTGTTTAATTCACCGCACGACATCGCTCTTCATAAAATTAACGGCACGTTCCGACAACTGCACGACACCGCACATCGGCATAAAAGATCTAGTAAGATTGTTTTTTATATAAAAAAAAATTAATAAGCTAATTTATAATATTAAAACCAGTCTATGATTAACGGCATATTTTATTTTAGAATTAATCTAGAATTCTCAAAGATGAAATAAGATTGTAATCTTATTGAATATATGAATATTGAATTATGAAATAATTTCTAAAAACATACATTAAATTTTTTTCTCATTCCTTTACGACTTACCATTCCTAAGAATATCAATTTTAATTAGGTTTTAGTTTCGAAAATCGCACAACCGTTGATAGGGTAATAGCCCGGAGGCGCCAGACCTTTATTTTATAAAAATTTGAGAGTTTTTCAGCACAAGCCACTAACATAGCTAAAAACAAAATTTAAACTATAGTGGCTTTGGCATTAGGTAATAAATGTGTGTAGTATACTATCTTTCGTTAAACTATAAAACCCAATCTTTCATATTTTCATATCTGATTAGTAGAAAAGGATCTAAATTTTAACCTATTGCCAGACAGATGATATCGAAGTAAAAACCCGCCAGACACATAGCCACAGCCACCCATTCTAGTCCAAATTTAATGGGTATTATTGAGCCACCATTCTTACCTACTACAAGGGGCACGCACAGCGATACCCTCAGCTTTTATAACATATATAAGGCTCTTAGAATATGACCTACCGTTAAAAGGGAAATGTGTTTGACTGTAAGATATAAAACTATTTTAAATAACTTAACCTGATTATGACTTATCAATTTAGTAGTATCAAAACAGAAAATGACCGAACCTGCAAATAATTAATACTTAGTAAATTAAAAAAAATAAGACAAATTACGCAGTCGCTTAGTCGCAGTAAATCTTCAAATAAAGTATCAAATTTATAATATCCTTGGCGATTCTGATCAATTGCACTGAAAGGCGGAAGTAAACCTTAGATATCAGTAATTTCGGTTACTCCCGTACACTGTCATAGAACGTGTACCCCTGAACTGAATGCTGACCTTCACGCTATTCAGTCACACCTCTTATTGTTTCGTACTGTCTGGCTAAAATTACAAAGTCCGATTGTGACACTATCGAGTATGACCATATAGAAAAATATTAATATTAAAAACCATTAATAAATAGGTTTTAATAGTGACACGAAATTTTAAATTTTCTTAAATTGTTATTAACTATTAATTAAATTATTGAAAAAAATTAAATTAACTATCCTAATAAAAAATGTAGTGTCATACGCTTTACCAGTTAATTTAATAATGATATTTAATGTAACATTTCAACTTGATAGAAGGTATAAGACGGCAATTTTTTAAATCTAAACTTTAATTAAAATTTGTCAACAAATGATATTACTTTAGCGAATAATCGCGAACTCTACTACATTATTTCAGAAATGGAGAATTTAAATTGTAAATAAGCAAAAACCGTGATTTTTTTGTATATTATTTGCTATGACTAATCTTTATTGATTGCTTTATGTCCTTGTGGACGGTCGATGATCTAACTAGCTTTACTTTTCATTGAACTTACATAAAGAAATTATTTTTTAACAACTTATTAATATTTACAATTAAATTTAATAAAAACAGGCCTGTTGAAACACTTCACCAATATTAACTACAAATAAAATATAACGCTATCTTTCAGAACTCGTGCGAACTACGTAAAGAAAGGAAATAAAACTTAGCGTTCATTAAAAGCTGATAGTGCGTCAATAGCCGTTGCCTCCATGAAAATTATTTATAATAAAAAAATAAATTTATTGCTAATTAACATATAAATTCAGTATAAGATACACATCTTAATGATACTAAAAGAAATATCTAACTATATTAGATAAGATTAGATTAGGTCTTGATTGAATAATAGCTAATACTAAATAACTCCGAAATTTTAATCATTGAGTTATTTAAAGTTTTTGTATCAATCAACACTAATTGGAGGCTTGAAGATAACTTTATTTTTTAATTATTCAAAACATTCAATTAAATAATTGTAATTTATCAGCAATTGAATTGAGTATTATTTTTCTTGCTAATTTGTAATTTAGGAATGTTGGTGCAACTTATTATTATTTAGTTGAAATTATTTTCTTTATTATTCTAAAAGCCTATATTTTAAATTTTCAAAAAAAATTAAAAGGTTCCAAAACACCTATTGTAAAATAGGTAAAAACATTATTGTAAAAAAATCTAATTAGCCAAAGCTAAGTTGCCTAGATTTTTTCACCATAAATCTGGCAAAACAGACCTCTCAGTTTTTAAGAGTTATTATTGTACATATAATAGTATAAACTTAATTAATAAATATTTCATATATATTAATCAGTATTCAAAACACATTGTAGGAAGATAAAAGATGGTGCGCAGTATGACTTAAAAACGCGTTCATTTATGAGCTCGCCATTATCCTATTACGGTCCTGTAGTAACAACGTTCCCAGTTATTGTTCGACGACCCCTGTCTTCATTCATATATCCTTGAGTCGAATCCGCTGCATGTTTTTGTTTACATTTCTTCTTATAGACCTATTTAGCCCACTGCAGAAAGGATAATGTGTTTATCAGTCTATTTAAATTTCTTCATTTGTGGCAATTTCGTATTTATAATAACGTCAATTGAATCATTTTAATCTAGCTAATATTACTACAGGCATGATTTCAATGATTTTCAATATCACGTCATTAGATCTTTAAAATTCAAATTTGGGTTTGGTGTACAATTTCTTATTTCAATGTCCATTTTGAAACTATAATAAATTTAATAAATGGAAGATATTGTCATTATGTTTTTTTATATCAAAGACTTTAAATAAGTGATGGAAACAAAATATCATATATTTCATTCATGTCTCCAATATCATGCAGACGGAGCCATTATCCTAAATGTTACAATGTAGAACTAAAATATTTATTATAAGCCGACCAGTCCTAGCTTCGCTTAAGGTGAGGTCAAAATATTAAAGGGAAAGATAGAGAGAGAAACAATGGCGAGTAATAGAGAGCGAAAAGGGAATCTGTGTCCCTTTTTTCTCTAAAAAAAAAGCAGAAAAAAGAGAAAAAAAAGCAGAAAAAAGGCGAAAATAAAGATAGAGGAAAAAAAAGAGCAGTGAGTGACGATGGATAATATAAAAAAAATGTATGAATGAAATGAGAAGAAGTGGGAGGAATATTATAGATTTCTACCACTGATTTTTTTAAAAATTCGATGGACTAGAAACTAAATGGCGATATTTTATTAGTAACAAAAAATTGGTATATATTACGCGGGAATAGTGTAAACAGACAGACAGACACGGTTACTTTTTCATTTATACTATTAGTATAAAAGTAAACTATTTACATTAATTGATGCTATTTTATTTGTTTGACAGCGAACCCAATTCTAAAGAAGTCATGTCTATCCCCAAGAGAAATACTAAAAGTTTATGGTATGCAAAACGAACCTGGTGTTATAACCATCAAACCGAAAACATTTTTGGACATGTGTCCAGCGCTTGTCTATCAGTTAGATCAGAAGTCCTGCTTTAAAACAGAAGCACCTTCGCCGAAGCTAGATCGGATTTGGAGTAAGTATTCATATTATAGTATACAGACATTATTATTTATTAAGTAAACAAAATTGTAAAATTGTTTTTACTGTTGCAGCATGGATATACGCAACTTTAAGTATATTGGTTATCAGTGCGACTGGATTATTAGGAGTCGCTATAGTGCCAATGCTTAAATCCGTTGTCTTTAGCTATGTTATACACTTCTTAGTAGCTGTTGCTGTGGGCACTTTATGTGGCGATGCTTTGTTACATCTTTTACCCCACGCGCTCAAATCGCATGGACCATCTAATGAACCTCAGGAGGAGACTGAAGTAATTCTTAAATGTAGCGTTACTTTCTTGACCATTCTCCTATTTTATACGGTCGAAGCGATTATGCAAACGTTAAATGGAGGGCATTCACATTCCCATGATGCACCGAGCATAACTGTCGAAGAAATGAAAGTAGAGTCAGCAAAACAAATAGAACCAATAGAACTTGGAGCGATGATGCCTGGATCTCCGCCGCCACCAGTGGAAAGACCGATGACGTCGACTGCGCTAATGGTCATAGTTGGAGACGGGCTGCATAACCTAACTGACGGTCTAGCAATCGGGGCCGCATTTAGTGGAGATCCAGTTACTGGTTTTGCTACAGCTCTTGCCGTATTTTGCCACGAACTGCCTCATGAGTTAGGAGATTTTGCTGTACTATTACGATCAGGCATGAGTATAAAGCGGGCTTTATACTACAATTTACTTTCTTCGGCTCTGAGTTTTATGGGTATGGCTGGTGGAATATGGCTTGCTGAAGATCACGCATCGGCTTCGCAATGGATATATGCCGCCACGGCAGGAACCTTCTTTTATATTGCTTTAGCAGATTTAGTGCCAGAAATAAATGAAAATAATAAAGGAAAAAGCCTTTACTTATTTTTGGCAGTACTAGGTTTTTTGACTGGCGGTATAATCATGCTCCTTATTGCACTTCATGAGGATTCAATACAATACCTTTTTCGAAATGCAGAACAATGAAAATGTAAATAGCTAGGTGTACTTGTATTATGTGATAATTAACGGTATTTTAGTACTCGTGGTTGTTCAAATTGTTTGTTGTAGTGTGATAAGTTTAGTCATAATTACGTATTGTTAATTTGAAATAAACTTAAAAGTATAAACTGCTCAATCAACTTGTCTACAATATTTAAACTTTTACATTCCATGAGATACTAATAAAATGTAAATTACATCAGATTATTATCAATACCGTAAGCTTCATTTGGGTCCTATCTTTTATTTTTTTTTAGAGAATTAAGGTATTAGGTAGCTTAATTATATTAATTATCTATGAAACAGTTATCGAAATGTAAACTTAAAGTCAATCTCAGTATTTTTTACGAATTATAAAATGAGTATGTGTTGTACTACTACTTCTTAAAGAAGGAATAAATGTAGGTATACTTCTTCCATTAGTTTTATATAAAGTAATAATATAATAATGAGTGTTTCAAGTGTGCTTGCTTTTGTAAATAAGAATGATTCCTATAGTAAATAATTTGAGTTGCTAGTTTAGGGATGTGTGTGAACAAACTAAGATTATTTCATAAGTCATATTTTATGCATGACAAAATAAAGAATTTTTAAAAATGATTTCGTATGATTTTAAGCTTTATCTACAAATTATGGATCATCTAAATATTTTATTCTCCTTTTATCGTGTATTTTACATTGATACATATGTTGTTAATATTTTATAAAATCTAAATTATGAATAATATTATAAATGTGAAAGTTAGTATTTTTGGATGTTTGTTAATCACGTGAAAATGGCTAAACGGATTTCAAAAAATTGGCACTCAGATGGATTAACATATAAGCTACTTTTTATATACATGTACTTGTTTTAAATAGGAAGTAGAGCAGTGTCTGGGACTTGAGACTCTGGATGTGGTTCAAGTTAAACTTTTAAACTACCTAATAAAACTAACAAAGTAATTATAACAAGAATATACGTGATCTTTAATACATTGGATAAAGTGGTTATTTTAATCGCAAGAAACTACAAGTCAAACTACCAGAGCATCTAATGTCGAGTCGGTACAGATACTGTTGATAACATGATGAATACTACGGCAGTTTGACGAGTAATTGTATTAATTAAATATCGACTATAGTAGTGAATGTGTGGATAATGAGGATGATGTTTGCCTCATAAATCATGTGAGTCTATCATTAAATGTTAAGTTAAATGTTAGATAACAAGTTCAAGAAGTTTAGAAAATCTGCCTAAGTCCCAGACAATATTGTCTTTTTAGGTCATAAAATATAGTTAATAAGGTACAATATATATCGCTAAGGTTATGGCATCTATCCGACCTTTAGCTTCAATCATCTCTCTGCGTAGGACGTAACTATATACTAATGTACCTAAACCTAAATAACTTTATTAATGTTAATTCTAAAGAAGTGATATTTGGGTTAGGATTTAACAACTTGGAATATGACTTTATAGTTATTTTAAGTATCAAGTCAGCATTAGCTTAATACACTTTTACTTACAGTAGAAATCAATTAAAAATACGTATCAATCACTTTTGTAGACAATTTATATTTGATCTTTTACATTTTAACAGTATAAGAAAATAACCTATAAAATCAACCTTCTACTATTAACCGCCATTTTTTTAATATCGATTATAATAATAATAAATCTCTTTATTAAGGCAACCTAGGCCCAAACTTGTTAGAAACAAAGAACTTAAAAGCTATGTTAGGTACAACTTATTAACTTACAGTCTATGTTAGTAGTTTTGTATCTTATAGAACTATGTTAGTTTAATTAATTAATAACAACTAGCGCACTAGAATTGTCACAAAATGTTTGAGTGACTGAGAGTCCATCATCTCCAATACTGTTGGAGGTTGCTCACAGTCTTGCAAGGAGTGAAAATGTTACCCTGTCCTTATGGTTTGGCAGACGAACGTTTGCTAGGTTAGCTAGTTTTTTTTTTAATTTGTAGACTCAATCATTTCAATTATAATCTCAGTAATTACAAAATTTAAATTGTACTCAAAAACCCCAAATTCTCAATATACGAATGTATATAAGATAACATCCACCTCATATATCAGTTTATAAACACGACAATTTTAGGATTTATTATATTCACAGATAGATTAATATAACTCCAAAAATAATACAAAAATATCAAGGATTTTTCAAAAATACCTTTAAGGTCACTGATTGCGCACTTAACCTAAAAATACTCCGAACGAGTCTGTATGCATCCAGGTCACTGCGTTTCGTGCTTTCATATAGCTTTGGGAACAGCCTTTTACTACTACCATTTTAAAATTAGAAATCAAAAAATATATTTTATATTATATAATTATACCTAATACCTAAATATAAAGAAACTAGTATTAATTTGGATTTTTGGATGTTTGTTTTCCAATCACACATAAACAGCTCTACAGATTTCTTTGAAATTTGCCAAACAGATCAGAAGAGACTATGAATTAATCATTCCCGGAAAATTCCGTAGTTCCTGCGGGATAATTATAAAATGTTTATTTAATACCTAAACATTTTTACATAGCAATTTATTGAAATTTAAATTTTTTTTGTCAAATATTGAAGAGATTAATTAATTCCATGCGATGCCAGCAGATAATAAAATTAATTTTACAGAGTATATATAGTGTTACCAGCACTTTGACCTTTGTCACCTTCTTGTTTTAGACAAGTTCGAGGAAAAATGTTCTCGCCTGTTTTTAATTATCATTTTAATACATTTATTTTTTATACTTTCTTTACCATCAGATTTATATTGTAAAAGTTGCGTGTAAAAAAATAGACTTGTCCGTATGTATGTATGTACTTATAAGATATATAAGAAAAAAAGGTTTTTAATTAAATTTAATTAAAATCAGTACACTAAATGTTATTGTCTACATTTCAAAAATATTAGGCACTTATTTTAAAAATAGTAAAATACCGTTTCTTTTTATCTGTCCTAAGTTTAAAATAAATTAATTACCTACTTAGATTTTTTTTTCGTTCATTGATTTCGGAGAAAAAACATATAAATTAAATAACATGTAATGACGTTACAAATACAGTGTAACTAAATAATGGATATGCCGTATTTCTTGAAGCAAAGATATATTACTCTTCAACGGTATATGTGACGTCATTCAGCGTTTACCTCTTTTAAGAATACATTAAATTTCAAAATTGGTTAACCATACCAGGCTCATATTAAAAAAAAATACGTGGCCATTTCTATATTTTTTTATATAACATAATAGTAGGTATATGTCAAAATAAGTGTTTCTATTTATATACAAATTATCCGTAATAATCCACTGTGTAATATTAATTAAAAAAATATATACAATATATTATAGGACTATAACTAGAACTGGCCCAGTAGATGAAAGGCAGTTTGACAATTAATTTTATAGAATAAATGGTATCATTTATTTTAATTAGTAGTTAGGTAGCAAAATCGAGAAGTGAAAGCGAGTATTACAAATTTTACTAAGAACTACAATCGTAAAAACGATTGTTTTAAAATTCTTTATGATTTCCGTGAAAATAAAATAAGAAAATAATATGTAATTAAATCGAAAGTTTCACTAAACTTGTCTAGACAACTAACAAAGTTTCGGGTTGTTTGATGCGATCAGAGAGCATAAAACAACTTTAAGACTTGCTAACCAAAAACTCGTAAAACACCAATAAAATACATAACATAAAAAATCATGGGAAAAGGGGGATCTTTATTCACAACATTATAAACTTATTTATTCACTAATCATGTAATGTTATTTCTTTTTCATTCTTAATGATTTTTTCTATTTTTTACATATAGGTTATACTATACTATCATTACATATAAATAAAATTGTAATATGTATCTCATGCATATGCCAAAACTGCATTTAAAAAATAATTTGCCTGTCTGTCTGTTTGTTCCGGCTATTTTCAGGAACGGCTTGACCGATTTGAACGGGATTTTCACTGACAGATAGCTGATGTTATAGGGAATAACATTTTTTTTTTAAAAATAGACGGAAAAAAATTTTGCTCATAAGAATTTGGGAGGCGCTACTATTTCACCCAGGCAAAGCCTGTGCTGGTCAGCTAGTGTAGCGTAAAACAAAATGTTGTTTTTTTATGTCTATTAGTATCACACAAAAAAGGCTAAATTAATATGAACTATATTTGCCCTTGTAATCTGGATTACACATGAGGTGCTTATTATCCCAAAAATGTCTTAATCTCTGTGGTATATAATTTTATCCCGCAGGAAACGTAATTTATCTGTGAAGTGTTATTTTCTTACAGTAGGAGTTTAAGTGAGTTAAGTAAGTACTATAAATGAATTCTTGAAGTTTTGATCAGTCACTTTTCGCCAATTAATTCTAAAAAAAATCTCAATTGCTATCTTATTTTTATATCAAATTAAACTTTATAAGAGTATATATAAAATTCTATACAGCTTTTCGCTTTTAACCCTGTATTATCTTTAAAAAAGTACGACCATTTAATGCAATGAAACTGCACTAGAAAATGAACATGCTCGTGCTCTTCTGCTTTATAAAATGCAAAAAAAAATAACTAAACACAAAATATACATAGAAATAAAGAAAATATAATCCACCTGAAGCCAACGCTTTTATTTTAACCATTTCGCTTTTCCATGTGAAATATTTTAAGAGAACTTAACGCTAACAGTTGCAAACGGATATTTGGAACGACTTCTGTTATAAAATGCAACGTTTACGTATCATGTTGAGGTATAAAAATCTTTCATTACTTTAATGAAACTGCACAAATGCCAAGGTTTTTCTAAACTAAATGTTACCTGCAATTTCTATCAGTTAATACACATTCTCGCTGGTAAGATATTTTACTGATTTTTCCACCTAATCTATAGGAAATATTAATTATTAAAATAAATTATGGTCTATACGTAGACCAGCAGTATATCCTGGCTGGCGGTGATATTTTAGACTCTGACTAACAGCATTACTATTAGAATACTCGTGATGTGATATTCATGATTTTTTTCATGGCTGCGTATTTATTTGGTTAGTTTTTATCTTTGTGGTGCCGATTATCGGATGACATTTTGCACCAATGAGAATGTAGCAATGCTATTAACATTCAATCAAATCAGTGTTGTCAGCATCATAATTAACTGTACTTAATTTGAATAGTTTTGACTATTTGGTAACCGCTAACGCGTTGTTAGTCTCAGGTACCTACTAGGTTCGTATTGAATATTTTTTTTAGTTTTGGTTAGCTCATTTATCGAGGAAGGTTATAGACTAGTGATGTGTTGGGTCGGAATTTTGGTGAATTTAGCCAACTACAAGCAGAGAGAGCCCAGTGGTTAAGACTTGATGTCTTACTCGGGAGGTCTGAGTTCGATCCCACACTAGGGAACACCTCT
>JAOPUB010049046.1:0-15150 GCA_027564055.1 Neptis clinioides
AAGTTGCCACATTCGTTATTGCATTCAACCTGTCGTTTTGATCTCTACAAATAGGACGTCGTAGTACTCAGCAATTGCTGTATTGTGCAAAATTTAACACTTATTTGCTATAAGCGTATTATGTTTTCCCCTAAAAAATCATATTCAAAATTTAACTTAAAAATATTCATAACAAACCGACTCGCTCTCGCTTCCCTGAGATCTATATTTGTTTTGGCTGAACTTTAAAATAAAAGTACCCTATGTTATTTATCATAACATAACTGTTTGTCAGTGAGAGTTCTGATAAAACCGGTTTAGCCGTTTTAGAGATTAGCGGGATCAAACAGATAGACAAAAATTCTTTTTTTTTTTTCATATAAGTTTAATATATACATATGGTTTTAACCAGGTTTAAGGATGATGTTTAAAAAATGTGATACAAAAAGTAGTTATCCAAAAACCATGGTTAAGAGATAAATCTTGTTTTGTAATAAGACCGATGTAGTCTTACTATATACAGAGAGACAGTTTAATTTTATTTACATATAGGTTTGTCTATTTATTTTTATTTATAACTAGCCGTCCCGCCCGCGCTTCGCTTCGGATGTTTTTAAAGTAAAATTATAATGCATAGGCATGTGGTTTAAATTTTTTATAGGCATTGTCAACCAGGATGAGTGTAGTGCGAACGAACGAATAGAACAGACAAACCGAACCGAACGAACGATGAATCCCCCAACGTTGCATACACACACACTGTTTTGATAGATATGATTGAATTTTAAATTTGTGCTTGACTTTTGGCGTAGGAACACCTACATTGCTTAGACAAAAGTTAGTGCTAATAAATAGTACTAAAATGGAGTCAATTTGAACTTTATTGAAAAGCGATGAAGCTCAAATTGACTCTATTTTAGATAGACAGGAATATAGATTGTATAGGGCTGTTTTTAGTGTTTTCCAAGCAATTATTATTATTATCCTTTATTGCAAATATTCGACTTTTTTTGCCGTAAAAACCATCCTTAGACTTCAACGCACGTTTAAAAATAGAATTTGCCAAATTGGTCGAGGCGTTGTTGAGTTATGTGCTTACCAACACACTTTGCGAATCGCAATTCTTATATATTATTATAGATAGATTTTGAAATATCGCGACAGCAATGAATAGCTCTTTATTTAAAAAATATTTAGATTCTTTTTGTGTTAAAATAAAAAAAAGTATAGAAAGAGGCCAAAAAAAGATAACAAACTGGTCTATTTAAATTCTATAAATAGACCAGTTTGTTATCTTATTTTGTTACGAATTTAATCATCTTGTCACCTAGGCTAACTGATAATAATTTGGTAAGTAATCTGTTTACAACTTTCGAATTGATGTCATTTCTATAAAAATGTGGTTATGGCAGGTCTAGAGTAAAGTTATAGGCTAAAGCGTTTATATTCTTAATTTGGTATTATTAAAAGCTAAAATGCTATTGTTGACATGATAACTCAATCTCACCGTAAAAAAGGTCTTCATCTAAAATTATAAAGTGCTACGTTAAAAAGCACAATAACTACTTATAATCTCATAATCCTAAATCATAGAAACTGCAGATGTGTAGTGGTAAGGTTTTACTTATTGAAAATAAATTGAATTACAAAATTCGTCACAAGTATATCAAACGTCTAAGTTAAAGTGAAATAGTGGTAAAATATAAGTCAAGTACAAACAATACAGTAGAAAGATAAAGAAAATAAATATCTAGCTATCCACTAGTTACGTATGCTATGTTTCCATCTCCGTGCAAAGAAGATAATTTGTGGACGCGTTTTTATCAGTGTACGTAAGCTTCATGTCTGCTGGTATTATACAAATATTACTTAATATACATTTAATAATAACATCTTTACACATAATATACATATTATAAGAAATGACAAAAATAGTATGCTAACTAAAATTAATTAACAAATATAGAAAAAGTTATATTTAATTATTTATAATAAGGAGCCAAACCGAATTTTTCAAGTATAGGAAAGTATAATAAATTTATGGAAAATCAATCAACAATCACGCCTACGATAATATTTACTTACCTGGTTGACGCTTGATCGATCGGTGAATGGGAGAATACGTACGCGGCCGAGCCACGACGGAGCTCCCCGCACACTGCTCCAAGCTAAACAGCTCACGCCGCCAGAGGGCTCCCTCTCCAGACCATCGATCCACCCTTCAACACCCCCATCCCTAACAAGACGCTATGTGCTCTTATGCTCATCCAAATAAGATCTATATTTGTGAAGATAATTCCCAATTCCCAAGAGACCCCTACTGACGTAACTCGAGCGATGCTGATTGCTGATTTATGTTTTTCTAACTGCATTAAGTGCTTTTTAATTCATAAAAGTTTTCGGTCTAGGATTCAGAAATAAAAAAAACGATTAAACAAACAACATAACTTTATTTATAATTATAATAATTGATAAATCACAACATCTCTACTTTCGTTTAGCAATACAATATTGATATAATTGACCACATAGTCAATTTATGTAACTGCTTTAGTGGAATAATTATATTACAATACCGACTTAGTATTTGATTTTAACAATACTACTTCTATATAATTCATACAAATGTGCATAAATATTCCTTAAAAATGTGAACGTGGGGGCACCAATTATTTTTATAAAACTTTTGCACTAAAAACATTGGCCGCTAATAATTACACTAATTTTACCTCAATAATGAATATATTTTACAAAAATCGTGTCAAGGCCCAATTTTATAATTTACCTACAATTCATAAGATATACCACATTTCACAATATATATGAATATCAAATATGATATGTATCATATACAATTACCATTTATAGTTTCATTGTTTTCTATTATTTTATCTTTATTTAATTCAGCCTGAGATAAAATGTGATCAAACCGTAAAGATGCGTTTTAAAAGATATAAAATTAAATTTTATTAAAATTACCATTAGAAATAGAAAAGATAATATTCTTGTATAATTTTCAAAACTTGACACGGTACATGAAATGATTGCAGAAATTATTTAATTCAATTAACTACATAATATTTTTAATCAACTTGTTGACCTGAACATAACTACTTACTTTTGACTTAACAATTTCTTAAATTAATTTGGTAAGTTTATAAACAAAAGAAAATTTTATAAATAAAATGGTTAGAATATTATTTTTTGTTTTACATACAGTTGAAGAGACTGACAGATTCAAAAATAATATTACAGAAAGCCTATAACAATAATTTTTTAAAGAGAAGTTCATACATGTAAAAGTATAATTAATGTTTTCTTTTGTGCTATATTTATAAATTTCACAAAATTTATTGATACCTAAAAAAACTATGTAAAAAGTTTTAGTCACAACAACCGCACACTGTAAATAAAATTAACTCGATATGGTTTTATATACATTTAAATAGTTACAATTATATACATATAAAAATTATTGTACTTAACTAAGTTATTATTATAAAAATTATTATCAGAATTGGATCAATTCCTTAGATAATTTCATTTGACGTTCTTTGATTTGTTATGTCAATTTATTAAAAAAATTAAATAAATAATAATCTCTTATTTTTAACTACATCGTCGTCATTTATGTAAGAATCAAACGTGATTTAACTTTATTGTATTAACAAATTTACAAAATCAAGCGAGATCAACATTATGAGTAACATTTGAGTTTAAACTGTATTTAAATAAACATTGATAATAATCTACATTAGTGATAAGCAAGATCATGTAAATTACTATATTTTAACAAACACGAATCACTCAATTTTTATGATACTTATCAATACTATAAATTATGTATAAGAATCGGGAATGTATTGTTAACATCACTTGAACTTGTCCAAAAACTAGGGAAAAGGATTTACAACCAAATGTCATGGGTTCGATAAAGATATCAATATTCTTGGGATTAATGTGAGACAGAATGTAAACAAAGAAATCATTGTCGGCTATAACCTGATTAATAGCAAAAGATATCATACTCTATCTGTGTGCCAAAGTTCATCAGTCGTTTTTACGTGATTGAGTAAAAAACATCTAAACGTCCAAACATACAAACTTTCACATTTGTAATATTAGTAAGATTTGATGAGCATAAATTATTGTGTAGTTTTTCCTTGTAAATCAACATAACATAAACTTTTTATGATTTGTTTATCTTTTGTCTTACATCAATCTTATACAACAAATATTTACTATTTAGATAATTTTATTAAAAATCAAATATAAAAATTATAATATAACACATACAATAATTACTTGTTTTTGGAACCAAGTAATTTTTATGAATAATATTGGATATATTACTAAACTTATTTCTAAACATTCAATAATCATGAGGTTGGAATACCCTAAATCTAATATTCTTAAATGTAACCGAAAAACTAATTTGTACACATTGGTAAAATACAACTGTAACTTAAACAACAATTATCACAAGTAATACTTAAATATATATTAATATAGCCTCATGAAAATGTTTTATGCTGGACACGCTTACAATACATACGGATTTACGTAAATTTATTTGCGATAACTAATATTTTTAAAAATAAATTCGACTAAAACTTGACTTGAAACACGTGACGTTAAGTCATGTGGAACTCCTCTCCTCAGTTTCGAGCGATGTCGAGAAATGTAATCATTACTTTATCGCTTTGCGAATCCAGCATAAAAAATGCATTAGTTTTTACTTTTTTACTACCTTGAACGAAGCTATTAAAACTAGCTTCATCCAGAAGAGGTCCTCTTTTATTATATTAACTAACAAAAAATATCTATCTACACTAGCTGCGTTCAAAATATTAAAAAATACAACTTTAGTCGTTGTTCTTTTGAAAACAATTTAAAAATAACTATAAAACATTGAAATATTTTTAATAATAATCCACACACACTTCCTTGTACACGTAATTGGTTTATCACATTATAATGCATTTCACAGCGACTTGGATTCCTAGCGGCTAATACAACAGAGAGATTATAAGACTTCGGATTGAGGTCAAGTGCAATACAGTGCTTTAAGTTAATATTAGCTACAGAGTGTGATTTCAAGACAAGATCCCGCGACGATCAGACCTTCATTATTTTATAGAACCTGAAAGTGTCACTTGCGTGCACGTGCAGATATTAAACGATTTTCTATGAAGTTTGGATGACGGTTGCGTTAAAAGGTATCAGAGATATTTAAAATTGCGCCTCAAATTATAAAACTTTGGTTCTATATATTTTATTTGGAATAATATTAGAAACTACGTCGTTCTTTGTCTCGATACTTGGTTGCAAGCCACTGTCAGGCACGCTTAACTTTTTAAAATATTAATCAGACATATTTACTTACGTTATAGTACAAAAGCTGAATTTAATATGTTACCGTCTATGAACCCATCCAGAGATATTTTTTCAGTAATCAGACAGTCTCGATAGTTCTTATACATCGTCAGACGTCTTAAAATTGTTATGTTTTGAAGTAACTGTATCCAAACCTTATAGGGAAGGATCTTTTATATATCTATTAGAGACACACACGGAGAAAGGTGCAGGTTTAATAAAATCACGAATATCGGATTGCCTAAAGCAAAAGTATGAAAAAACATGTGTGCGATATTACTAATTAGTATTTAAAAATGTCATCAAATGAGATAGCTTTAGAAAAACTTATAACTGTTAGTGAAAATAAGTTCTTAAACTTTTAAAGACTTACCCTATATAAGATATAAGCTTATTCACCAGCACCGGTAACTTCTCTCGAACAGATTTGGAACCATTTTTTAAAATTTACTTGTAATCCAAATTGCAGAAATCTTATACATAAAAATAATAGGATTAAAATATAATACATATAATATTTACTACATTTAATTTCGATTAAAATAAATTGTAAATAATATTTTCGAGATAGGTTTAAAATGCACCGACCGATGACTTATAAATGAAAAAGTCAAGGCACACTGCAGGATTAATTTAATCATCGCGTCTAATATTGTACGGCATAACATTTTGTTGACTAATACAATACAATATCGACAAAATGCCTTTACTTGAAAATACGTATGCGCTCAAACAAAAAGAAATATATGGCCCCGTGAAGATTAAGACGTGAATGCATCGTAACACTAACACAAAGGTACACTGGTCTACAAAATTTAACTCCTAATGTGTCTTTTAAATAAACACTATTATTATATAATAATACTAGTTTTACTGTAATATTAATGTTTACTAATGAGTAAAATTAACATGTCGATGATTCCAAGTTGATACTCATAAAAGTTTAAATGACTGCGCTAAAGAAATAATGTCTCATTTTCAATACTCTATAAACACAACAAAGTTTTGGTCCTTTAGTAGGTTTTTATATAATAACAAGCTATTCGCTCTTACAACTTTCCGCCTTAAATGCAATTTTGGTAGACCAGTGTATTTACACGTCAGAGGTTTCAGTTTATCGCTACAAAGAACTGTCATTTTCTATATTAATATTACTGGCGGGCGTGTGCTCTATAGTCCTCTTAGCTGCCTGCGTCAACGTATACACGCGAGCCAATTCCGGCAGCGAAAAATAAACCATGTAATAACCATGGACACCTTGTGGCGTTTGGTCATCGTCATAACTTGGGGCCGGTGCAGGAGAGGAGCGAGCGCTATAAGTCAGTCTCTGTCCACTGCTAGTCACCGCGTCGGAGGCGCCGCGCCTCGGCAGTATTGGCTCGGTACAGCCAGACCTGAGGGCGAAAAAAATAAAACATATTGTTTATAAAAATAACTAATAGAAATTATATAGGATAACAACATATAAATGTCCATCTAAACGAAGATTTTTTATAATAATTACATAAATTATAGAAGACGGCAGCTAACTTTATGTTTGGTAACTGAGAAAAAATAGTGAGAGAAAGTTGTGCATTGTGAGTGTTCTGCGTGCCTGTGTTTTCAATTCCATCCGTGAGGTTTATTATTTTCACTAATAGCAAACGAGTGGGAACTGTCACATAACGTAAGAATGAATCACGAGTGATGTTATTAAGTGTTAGAGGGTTCGACCTATAGTCATTGTAGTACTGATAAAAATCTGAACAATTTTATTATCTTGTCGAAAAAGTGACCAATAAAGAGGAAGTATCACAAAAAATACATGTTAACATAACTTTGTGCAACAATAACTTCAGTTTTATCATTTTAGATAAAATATGTGATATAAAATTTTATGTGTACATATATTATACATATTATATACAAAAGTCTTGTAAAGCAATAACTAATAATTTGGCTTTATAAATAGGATACAAAGATATTATATGTAATAATTCCATTTTTTTTGTATATAATATGAAAGATTTGTACAGAAAAGCGATCTTGTGACCCAATTTAAAATATTCCTGAATTCGTATTCATTATCGCAATTAAAATAATATCTCTATCAAAATTTGGAAACAAAACTGATGTGTGAGAGAGACCCAGGGTAAATGTTTCGGAAGTAATTTTAACAAAAAATATTTTTTTTAACTCCAAGAAACCATATCAAAGTCAAATAACTGATAAACGTCGGCCACTTACAATTGCAAAGCATTACGCTAAGTTAACAAGTGCAAAGGTTAACGACGTATTTTCGAGTGCGTAATTACTGATAACTTTTTCATACAAAAATTTATATAGTGGCTTAATAGTTAAAACGTTAGATTCACGCCCAAGTCGTGTGTGACTCCTAGTAGAGTTTACTAATAAAATTATAATAATTGGCTATTCATTGGAGCCTTTTCTGCAAAGGCTACTATAACGATTTTTTTTCCAATTGATACAACAACGTTGAATATTTTTTGTAAAGCAATTGATTTAATATAAGATATAAGCTTGGATTTTGAAGTTTTACGACAAAACGAATTTTCTTAATTGATATCAAATAGCAAAACATCCTTGCTAAAGTTGAATATTTTTAAATTACTTGCTAATGGACTAACTTAGAAAATTTCTAAAACTGTCGATACATATAATCTCCTAAGATGAGAATGATTAAAATACACAAACTTACTTGCAAAAGTATAACAATATCTAATAACACTTGTAGGGCTCCACACACCCAAAATTGCGTAGGAGCTTCTCTAATTACGAAATAAGCAGTCTTGAATAGATCTCCACACGTCCACATCACCACCATGCTCAAGCTGTAAAATATTTACAACGGTAAAAATCATTTTAAACATAGTACAATTTATTTATATAATACTAGTTGACTCGCTCCGGGTCCAATTTCCCACGTATAATCCTTTTATTATAAAAAACATTTAATTTTCAATATATTGATGCAAACTAACAATATTTAAGCACTTACGAAAGTAAACATATTTTATCGTTATCCCACGGGAACTCTGATTTTTTCAGGGTAGTCTATATGTTAATCCAGGTTATAAAGTATGTGTGCCAAATTTCATTGAAATCCGTTCAGCCGTTTTAAGTTATAGAGGAACAAACATTCAAACATACAAATTTTCACATTTATTATACTATTAAGATGTTAAGATTAAGATGTTTCATTTTCTACAATCTCATATATTTCATTTACTGGAAGACAGAGGTAGAATAAACGAATACAGTAAGATTAAGGTTCAAAAAACCACTAATTTATGGGAAAAATGGGAGGAAATTTTCGCAATGTCATCGAAAAGACACGAATAAAAATTAACTGAATATCCGACTTTACGAAGTTACCTAGATGGAAAAAGTCGTTTTAGAAACAGACTCCAGATGTCCAATTTATCATGCTGGAAATATACACTGACAAGGTGAGAAGCATAAAAATTGGAAACATTTGGAGTTTGGAAAAAACCAACAAGAATTTGACTTCTCGAACATATTACTATGCAGACATCCATACCAATTACGATTACTGAACTAAACGGAACTATGTAGTAGTTTATACCTCATGCCTTCAGTACACTTGTTCTGATGATTCTTCGCAATCTGAGGAGCTCCGAGCATAGCTTCAGTGAAGACAGCAAGGAAGCCTATCAGCTCGACGAAGGGAGAGAATTCTATCAACAGGTACATCGTAGCTGCACCAAGGACTGAGAACACCAGCATACAATCCACGTAGCTTTGGAAATCAGTCCACGCCCAGAAATATTTTCTGTCCATATCTGGAAACAGTTTAAAATATTTTTTTAATCACTTTCGTGTTTATGAAGTTATTGAAGTCACTGTTGCTTACAACTGTAAAATAATGAACCATTTTCCGAGTTCTTTTAAGGTCTAAGCATTGTATGGTTTGTATTGTTATATATTTATTTGAGCAACCTATCCTAGGTGATAATCTCACAAAAATATGATATTAATTGATGCAGTCAATTTTTATCACACAAAACTTTTTAATGGTCCACGTTTGAGCACAAACAATCTTAATGTAAAACTAATGTTCTAATTTAAAAAAATATTAAATTGTTTGCTAAATACTTTGAAAACTAAATTCTGCTTATTAATACGGTATCTTAAGATATAATTATATTAAGAGTTGGCATTGAAAAAAAATTGTGTTTAGTGTTCTCAAATCATCTCATTTAGATTTTAAGAATATATTATCTTAAATTAAGGAAACATGCAAATTGACCTGTATGGATAAGATATCAAACACAAATACAAGTGACCCGGTCATTGCTCTTTCATTAAATGTGATAACTGTGTTAAGATAGTATAAGTATAAAGCATGCTTTATTAATATACATATATGAAATTAAAAATTGCATTAATTACTAAGAAATTAGCTTATATAGAATAGCATAAAGTCACTGACCCATAACAATAAGTCTGTAAATTTTTGTTTTGTATTTTTTTTTAATTAAATTAAATTCAAAATACATTGTTCATTTCAAAGATTTTGTTCCTTGGGCGCTTAATGTCAAATAATATTTGGGTGTGTTGTGCGAAGGTTGTCCTATCTATCAGCTTTTGATTTTCCTTGTGGGTATTTTTGCCAAAACAATGTAGTGAGAAACAATCCTTATCATTCAAAGGAAAAAAATTGTTTTCCCATTTAAATTTTTTTTTCAACAATATAAATGGGTCTGTGACTTTTTAGGCACATTTTAACTATAAAGAAAAAGCATACCCAATGTTTTCAATACAAAAATCCATTTTCACACAAAATACACAGTAAGACCACATAAGTAAAACAAACACTCGGAAGCTATTATGTATAACATGATGTAAATGACCAAATTATAACCAAAAATGCTATGAGAAATAAGCCCAAACGTACAATTTCTGCAACAAAAAAAATGATAACTGAACAAACACTTTAAATGAATATCTTGATATATATGTATACATTGATGACACACTCACCATAAAAGCGGTGAGGTTTCTCTCCACCTACAATGCCGCTACGCTGTCCTAGCCACTGCGCGGTTTCGTCAGGCTGAGCTGAGCCATTCACACAACATAATAGTATATATAACATGAATATTGCACCTAATGCCACCATTCACACCATCCACCAAATAAAACATAAAATAATGTTATAAAATAATAGGAAGTAATAAAACATAGCAGTAAATGTTAAATAAAAAAAAAAGCTTAAAAAAATAATTGGAATAAAAAAGGAAAAATAAATATAACTTTAGTTTATACAATGATTAAATGTCAGTCTACAATAAGTCTAACTAAGCAGAAGTAGGTAATATTAATTGTTAAATAATATTTTTATGGATAGTTGTTAATATACAGTTTAATATATTAAAAAATTGGAAATATTAAACATGAGGAATAACATCATTCTTGTTGATAATTGTAAAAATAAATATTTTATCTTGTGTTTTTAAAAACCCGTGTGATTCTTTAGAGATACAAATACATTTCAATCACATAAGCAAACAAAATAAGAAACAACATTATACCAATTTTTGAGAAAAATCTAAAGTTGACCCAAAATTTTTTCATAAGTTTTTTTTAAATAGAAAAAAATATTGTGAGGTTTTTCTTTACTTAGAGATTAGAGGTAGAGTTTTTAAAACACACAATTGTGATGTTCTTCCTGAAAGAATAATTGATAATGATATAACACTCACCTGTAAATATTCTTTCTCTTGCTCTAAGTATTTGGTTCTTTTTCCTTACAGTTACACAGAGGTGGATCATAGCAAACATTGTTGCATTCATTACAATACTTTGTATTAACAATGGTAACTCATACCGTTTGCCAAACCTATAATTTATGTGATCAAATTATTTTTATACCTTGAAAAATAGTTTCTTATTTGTAATACATATTATGGATTATTTTCTTTTCATGTACACAAAAATATATATTATAAAGTCTTAAAAACCATAGAATATAGAATACAAAAAACAGAAATAGCTTATAAAAACTGTATGTGAGTTTTTTTCTTAACCAGTGTTTATACTTTTAATAGACAAAAGGTAATTAAAAATAATAAATATTTCCTCTACAACTAGTGTACTTTCATAAAAATAAATAATAAAAAAATCAAAACTAACACAATATTTGAAACCAATTTTTAATTAAAGGCGTCCTTGATAGTTAGTAATAATAATATTTTTTAAATTATATTTTGCTCTTAAAATCTTGGTCTATCTACTCACATTATTTTGAGAATATATTATATACTAGTAAAGAAGTCTAAGACAATTGAGCGTTTGAACAATAGTTTACTATAATTACTCAATCTTAACTTTTGTTATAAATTTTCAATGTGAACTAATATTGACACAAGATTTTCTGTGAGCAAACAAAGACTCTAATAAAACTCATCTTTGTTCTACAATTTAATGACATAATAGAGTAGAAATAATGAAAAGGAATTTAAGTTTTTAAAAAAGGAGGAAAAGGGAAAACCTGGGATTTTGTTACATGTGATAAAAACATCTTAGGCTATAATATGAATAAAAATAGCCACTGAAATTGAAACCTTAAAATTCTAGAATTTTTAATTTTTTGATTTTGGTGGTTACATCAATACATATTACAGTTTATAATTATTATACTTAACAACTTACCAAAACAGTATACGTAAAGTATTTGCTATTAATAAAGTCAAACAAACATGAAGCGAAAATCCTTCAGCATCTTGTGTTCTCTTGATTTGTCTGTACTGTGGAATGTATGGTGCCACACCACCAATAATCATAGCAGACGCTGCGCCCCATCCCACCAAATGCCCCACTGTCAGCCCCAACTCATCAGATATTATCCAATCCATTGTGATATATGTCCAAACAGTGAAGACTATTAAACAGCAATTTTTTTTTAATTATAGCTTTGAATGTGTTCCTTCATAATTTTTATATTGTGCACAAAACATTAACCGAGTTTCACGTATTATAGTATAGCTATATTTAAATATATTATATTTTCGTAAAACCAAATTTATTCATATTCGAACATATTTTAAAAATCACTTTATTTCAATTAAACTGTATTCTTATACATTTTCAAATTAATGAATATCGCGAGTAATATATAGAATTTAAATAAAACAATTATAGATATAATTGATCAGTTAATCACCCACTAATCAATTAATCACTGAATGAATTGCGATTGTGAATTTGGGAATATAAGACGTCAAACGAAGAGAACTACACACAGGAAGTGTCAAACAAAGATTATATATGTGTCAAACAAGTGTCAAACAGCAGCAATGTCAGCTGTTACTATCACTGTCACCCAAATGCCATTGCCAATTGACCCATACAAATAAATTATTTATATTTAATCGATTCTAATCTCAATCGAATTCTTTAAATATTAAGAAGTCGATCGAACTATTTATATTTTAAAGAATTCGATTGCGATTGATAATTTTCGACCTATTGGTCGAATTGCAGATTATATAGTGTTGCAAGCATGGTCAAATTATACTAAATAACGAGATTTATTTTAAAATTTTTATTTATTTAATTCAATCAAAATGTTTGTTAGCAGTACCAGCAGCTAACTGCAGTTCGGAAGGAACTAAAATTTATTGAGTTGAGATGAGCTGCTTATACAAGAAGCTCAACAATTGTTAATTATGCGCATGTATACTAGTAATTCTCTATAGAAAAACATATCTTTATCTTTAATTATTTAGTAATATTAAAATAGGTGCAATCTGCTAACATTTAACATTAGCTAAAAAACCTAAAGCCTCATAACACAAAAAATAATTTACTTTATCTAGATGAAATATAATATTACAGTTTTGAATGTTTTTTACTACCCAAAATTTTCATGTAAAAAGTAAAATTTAAACATAGAATAAATAATTTCCAATGACATATGAACGTTATAAGAATGTGCATCACTATTTCAGTAACTAGTATTTAATGTTTACAATTTTCTATAACGTTTACTAGAAAATAATATTTTCATTGGTGAAGTCAAGCTACAACTATTAATAATAATGTCGTTGCATATATGTATTGAAAAATATCAGCATACATTAAAGTTATATTAAAGTGTTAGTTTTGACCATTGACCTCTATAGAATAAATATATCTCTATGGTTTTGACTATAACCTATGAGATCAGCTGATTAAATGTCATTTGGCTACAACAGATAATATTTTATCTGTATTATTATTACTATAGCGTTGATTTCGGACTTTATTTACATTTGAATTTGTCATATGGAATTTTGATCATTATCTTTGTTTTCAACCGGCTAAAAAATTCCATAAGTATAATTTTCGTTACACTATTAAATATGACCTTTCTTTCAAAACTTTTACCAGTTATACGTGCTAGTAAAACCTTCAATTTTGCACCAATAACTTGTTATAGTGGTTCTAAATATAGATTATACTCTACTGAAAATGAAAAAGGGTTATCTAAAAGTCAAGATAGAGGTGATGTATCTACAGATGTAAGGCCAATTGGAGAGAAAATTAAAGAAACCACAAAAACAGTTTCATATACAGGCGTTATTCTAATTGGTGTCGGAGTAACTGGTATCATATTCTATTATGTGTTCCGGGAGCTTTTTTCAAGCAACAGTCCTAACAGTATATACTCAGTAGCTCTTGAGAAATGTAAAAATGTAAGTATTTATGCAATCTATGCCTATACATACCTAGATATAGTAGCATCTCAGGTTGTAAGCTGATCACCTGATTGTCCAAAAGTAAGGTGATCTATCTAGGCGATGTGCCTGTAAAAAGTCGGTTCTGCGCCTGAGCTGTCTTTGGTCATGTTGTTATCCCATCCCATTGGATTTAAAGAGCGAAGAAATAGGGAATATTCCTTTGTAGCTTTGTCCGCATGTACACTTGAGCACTATAATACTCCAGCATGTTTCACTGATCTCTTAACATCTTTTTTATTTGGGTAATAAAATTTTTTATTAGGATCCCAGAGTAGAAGATGCTCTTGGTTCTCCGATTAAAGGTTATGGAGAAGAAACAACACGAAGAAGGAGAACACATGTTAGCCATGCTGTGTATGAAAAAGATGGTGTTAAACACATGAGGATGAGGTTTTACATTAAAGGTGTCCGAAATAAAGGGATTGTTGAATTAGATATGAAACAGGTACAATTTATGATTATAACCTAAATATTTTTTAATTTACATACTTATCTAATGTACCTTATTATTTATTTAATTATTCTTTTATTCAATAATGGCTTTAACTAATTAAAAAGATAACAAATTTGCACTAGCCTTATATTTGTTTCTTATGTCTGGTTACAATTATAGGAAAGAAAATATTTCTGGCGTAAGGAATTATCTGTATAGGAAAACGGAGATTTGATACCCCCCCTTTCATTTTTGAGGTTTCTAAGTACTGAAAAAGTTTTAAATAATACTTTTTTTCAATTGAGAAGAAACCTTTAACATTTATCTAAAATGTTGTGGTATATGCCTAAATATTGTAAGGTATTAAAGTTTGTCATGTTTTCGATATTGTGGCAGACTTGCTGAGATAAAAATTTAAATAGACTCAAAACCAGCCTTAATGTGGCCAGTTTATTTAGTTACTATTTTTTACTCTTCACTTTCTTCTTTTTTTTCCCTTATATGTAGTAATTTAAGGAGATGCATTTTTTATCGAGAGTCATATGAAAATTTATTTAGCTTATTGAGACACAAGTACGTTAATTGAGTTAATTTTTTTTCCAGAATGACTATGGAAAT
>JAOPUB010049450.1:0-15111 GCA_027564055.1 Neptis clinioides
TATTTCCGCAAAAACATAATACATGTTTTAAAAGAGTGACTGTTGAGTTTCATGCTCGTTCCTCTCAGCATAAAACTCTGTTGAGTTTCATGCTCGTTCCTCTCAGCATAAAACTGCTACCCGAACCGACAAACCAATTTTGAAGTTTGAAAAGTACTTTCTAATTGAATTAATATAGTTTGAGTTTGACACCTCAGCGAAGGCTCCTATGGGTCGTAGCGTGATGTTTTATAGCCTATAGCCTTCCTCGGTAAATGGAATGTCCAACACAAAAAGAATGATGATGCTGATGAAGCCTTTATTCAACTTAAATTACAGTTGTTGGTTATTTAATTATTTTATTAAGTAGTCACCTCAAAGGCGTAGGCCTCCCCCATTTCCTTCCACATCTCCTTGTTTGTAGCTTTCGTCGTCCATCCTGGTCCTACCCTTTCTAAGAAAACATCCGTCCAACGCCTTTTTGGTCGACCCCCTTATAGACTATAATTATTTATGGACATAAAATTTTAAATTTCGAATGTAACGGATGACTTACTTGGCTCAGGAAATATTCCCTTCAAAGTATACATTATTATATGATATAAACAAACACTGAGTACAGAAAATATCCACTCATCATTTAGCGTCCATACTAAAGCAAACACTCTAAATGTTATTTTTCTCCATTTTATACTGTAGATATTTCAAGAATATAAATCCGTGGTTTCAATGATTTTCGTTGCGTTTTTGTCACTTATTTTTTTAAACAGCTGTCAAAACTTTATTCATAGACAATTTTGTTTGTGGCCAGTTACGTTTTTATTATAATAGTGTAAACCATTTACACCTGAAACTTGAAGAGTATTAATATTTTATAATAATTTTGCCATTTTGTATACACTTTATTAATAAATGATTTCCAATAATGCTTTTAGTGTTACCACATAAAGTTGACACTGTACCGTTCATTGAAAATAATAATAAAAAATAATAAGTATAAACAAGAACACTAGAATGTTCTAAAATAAATGAATATGTCATCGTTATTACCTAGGTGATTAATGCATATACAGATAAAGGTTTTTATCTAACCTGATGAAATTAATGACGTCATAGATAATGTAAGTATGTCATACCTATAGTACTTTTATTTATTTTTAGTCGACTAGAGACCTTCTTTCACTTCTCTGAGGAATTACATAAATGCTTAGATATTAAATTAAAAAAGTTGTATATACGTTTTTTTTAACCTAATGTCATATTAATTATAGACTAGACGTCAATTGGTTGTCAAAATTATAATAAGCCATGAGTAATAGTGCCAACAGAACATCACCAAGAAATGACAAAATCTATAAGTTATCAAGGAGAGGTAAAAAATTACAGCTCTCTGATGATACGAGGACTCTTGTTGCTTTGCCGAAGGAAGTTCCTGAACGGACATGGTATCTTTTTTCAACTACATAATATTGGTCTACAGGTATAACTCGCGCCACTTAAGTATGATGATGCACACGCGATTGGTTCTAATGCGAAGTTTCAGAATCCGCTCGTCTGCTATTTGTCAAAATAGTAAACGTCACGGATTCTCAGATTGTGCAATGTTCCCCCACTATTTTGTTTCCAAACGTAAAGTTATGTAGCGATTGCTATAAATATAGGTTTGACCAAGAATATTGTATATTGTGAGCGTGCTGCGTGACTGTGTAGGTAGTTCTACCCGCGATTTTTACCAATTAGCTAGCTATTCATGTTATTTTACAAATGCTTTATTTTTTTTACTGAACTCAGCAAAAACCATAGACAATTGTATATTTATTCAAATACTATGATCTTTTAGGGCAGAAATATTGTTGAAGGAGCAAACAGATCTCATGATCTTCGATATTCGAGAGGAGATAGTAGAAGAGGCAATGAAGATTTGTTATGATAAATATATGAAGAAGCAGAACGTATTATTTACGGCATACTGCGCTTCAGAGGCTTGGCTCAAATTGATTAATTGGTATAAATGTATATCCTCATTATCATCATCACATCACAACCCTTCGACCTGGCCCACTGTTGAGCCAGGTCTCCTCCTCAGAATGGGTTTAGGCTATAGTCCACCACGCTGGCCTAGCGCGTGTTGGCAGACTTCACACACCTTTGAAAACATTAGTGAACTCTCCTGCGTGCAGGTTTCCTGACGATGTGTTCCTTCACCGTTATAGCAAGTGATATTTAATTTCTTAAAACTTAAGACATCGAGTCTTAATCACTGAGCTATCACTGCCTAAGTAGTACATCAAAATTAAATTAGAAATTAGCTAATAACGTAAATTTTATTTGTTTTCACATACATTCAATGTATAACCATTAAAACTTATTTTCCAATACCCCTCTTTCAATTATCGCGTAAAACGAATTTTCTCATATTTCAGTCGCTCAATCACACTTGTGATTCCCTTTTATTAAACTCCTATTGGATTTCAGTGTTTTCCCCAGATTCATCAGAAAGCATTTAAAAGTTGACAGCATATTTTCATATGATTAAATATCATTATTTTTATTTTATTATGGGGACGCTTGAAATATTTTGATATATTTTTTTATAACGAAAATATTTTTATATTATTCTATAATATAACAATTCTGATTGAGAATAAAAAAAGATTCAGAATAAATAGAATTTTTTTTAGATTGGAAAACTGTTGTTCCCATACATCAACATAATCTGTTTACTAACTACAATATTATTTGATCTAATATAAGGTTTTCGGACTTTTTCATTGCTTACGCAATGTTAAGTGTTCCTTCCTACCGAAACTCTGTGTCAACGATGTAAGCGAGTATCGATAACCGTATCTTAAGGTCATATAAATAGGGTAGTTTGATTTTTTGTAGCCAAAATTTATTAAATTTATGTTTTCACCTTCATGTGTTTCGGAGAAAAACAGGTGGACAGTCAACGAAGTGATCTTATAAAGGTAATTCTATTCTTCTAAGATACATAACCCTAAACAATAATTTCAAGTTATAGTGAAGGTAGTCAATAAAATAATCACTACACAACTTGTAAAAAAAGCCTACACTCAGTTCAGCAATCCCCAACAAAATGTATGATTCTAACTAAGCGGTTTTACTGTGTAACGAGTTTTCACAGAGTATTCGTCAGTCAAGTCTATTAATATTTTTAAACGTCGTTACATTATTTAAATATCTAATTAACATGTATTTACAATGGTATATGTATGTGTATATTATATATTTATATTTTATTTAGAGCATGCTCTAAGTATTGCATGTAAGATATATGTAGTATATGCAAATTATCGATTTATTAATTTTTTGTTATAGTTACATCTTGTTTATTTTAATATTGTTTTGCACCAGCCCGTTTGTGTGCTACAATTCCTCTCTCGATGGGTTGCTTGGAAGAGATTGCTTTATTGATTGCTCTGCATGCTTTTATGTTTATTTTTTATCTGTATAATATGTCTTTACCTGTGCGCAATAGTTTTTGTAAATAAAAAATAAATAAACACTTACTTGTACTTTATAACTTTATAAATGTTTTTTTTTTACATATTATAGGTCAGCGTTTGAGAGTGTCTTGCCTGATGTTAAGCAATGACACTGTCTAGTATGGATCACGCCTTCCTAGAAGGTACCTGTTTACTCTTGCTTTGAAGACACTCATATTGTAGCTATCAGGAAAGACAAACTCAGGCAAATCGTTCCACAGTTTCGCGGTGCAATACGTGGTATTCTTCAAAACTAGGTTTAATTAACCACTTAACAGATGATAATAAACGTTATTGTTACAGAAATTCTCAAACTCCTTGATTGCAATATTTGAAAAAGTTTCAATCCATTATCACATTAGTTATTTATATCCTTCCCACGCCCGTCGTACTTATTTCGGAGTTGAAACGAATTACAACACAACAAACAATTTCTTATTAATTTATGAGAATTAAACTGATGACATTATCATAAGAATTGTATAGATAACGAGTAATAAAAACCTAAACGATGGTTCAATTGTGGGCCAAACTTTTACGTTAGGAAATTGTTGTAGTCATATCCACATCGTGGGTTGAGGTTAGTTTTGTTTTACAGTTTTTAGTTTTACATTTGTAAAATATGTAATAATTACAAAACATTACAAACCATCAGATAAATAGTTTTCCGATTTTCTTTTAGCGAATTTCATAATTTTAGGTAAGCGGAAAGTATTCTATAGGTTTTGATTATCTTGCTGTGTTTCGGGAAGAACGGCATAAAATTGTATCTATTGATAACGTTGAGTTAGAAAACTCAAAAGATATTAGATCTGAGTATATTTTAATTTTGGTCTAAGTAGTCAGCCAAGACTACTATATAGTGCTTGTACTTAGTACCTACCTATCTATTTATTAGGTTTTCCAAATGTTAAAATGTGTGTTACGACATTCCCATTTCAAGGCTCATGGTATAAATGGTCAATATACCTAAGATCGACAATTAAGATGTCATCATTTCACCACACAGACCCAATTCAAACGACACGGCTGCCATTGTGTTGCAACCGCTGCACACCACTGCGTGAGAGTATGCGCCCGCGCCACCTCGCCATGCGTTAGGATTTACTTTAGACAAACCACCAATATTATAAAATTATACATTTTACTACATATACACATAATTATACATTATTCAAAATTATATTTTCGTTCCTTTTTCAGTAGAGACGCTCGGGAAATGGCCGAGCCGTGGCGCTAAAAAAATTTTATAGACGTATCACCACGTCTAATCGCTTCCACTGGTGACAGGAGGGCTGGCTCATTCTTCGTCCAAAGAATCGGGATTGCGATTCAGAGTCACTCTTATTATGAGTTTTATTACTTACATTTTCGGCCATCGATAACTTACAATTTTAATATACGTACTTATCTACACTTAGGATCCACAAACTTAGTTGACCCGTAAGTCTTTTTCCGTGTTGTACGTACCCTTGTTGATTATATGTCATATCTATTATTTTCGAATCAAAATCGCGTTAGTTACTCCTTTT
This sequence comes from Neptis clinioides, assembly GCA_027564055.1. Lineage (NCBI taxonomy): Eukaryota > Metazoa > Arthropoda > Insecta > Lepidoptera > Nymphalidae > Neptis > Neptis clinioides. The sequence goes on from JAOPUB010049450.1 coordinate 5,018, forward strand.
ATAACTCAAAAGACCTATTTTAATGATCTCTTATTTGTTGGATCCATCTCCGTCCCTAATGACCAAACAACTGTTAAAATAATGGAATTATTCGTGGGTAAAAAACAGAAATTAACTTTTTTGGTTTTTAGGTTTATAGGAGTGCGTGTGAGTAAACAATTTGAATACACCTCAGCGAAGTGAGATTGGGTCATCTAGTTGCTAGCACATAGTCAACATTCCCATCATACATAGTCAGCATTCTAAGAATCCGGAATCTGGATTTAGACGTGTGTATATTTCACCGAACCTTAATTCTTTTTTCTGATCACCTAGAGTCTAGACCTTCAACTCAGTATAGACTCCTATGGTTCGATGTACCAGATTGAGAGTTTGTAGTACAGACTTATACAAATTTTGCAAAGTTAATTACATGCATTTGGCATGGTAGATATAATTATGATTTATGATAAACTTTAACTTTGAAATTCAAATAAGGCCGTGGGAGCTAAATCAGAGCAGTATAACAAGCACATTCACAAACTTGAAGCTGATGATAAGTAACAATTGTAATACGTGTACTATGTCAAGTTCACGTTGTAAAGTAAAAGAGTACCTGCTGGCAATTAGTCGAACCATTATTGGAGACTCAAACGTTTTTTGTACTTTCCTTTTAAGCTTTACGAACTAATCGGTGAACTGTCCTCGCTTCGATATTCATTTATATTATCCAACTCTAGTTTAAACTAACACATCAACGCCTCGAATTCGAACTACTAAGAATATGACCATGAAAACTGTTATTGACATTGTATATGAGCCATTAAATATTTCATTTGTATAACTTCAGTGATTTATTAGGAGTAATCTAAAAAATAGATTTTGACCGGCAAAGAACGAGAACGAAAAATAAGGAGGAAAGAAACGAGCCGAACCAGTAGTAATAATTACAAAACGTTACAAACCAGAGGCACATTAGACATATAATTCTTTATTTGAAAGCAAATCAGCTTACAACTATCACTTACAAATATATAATATAGCAATAACATTAATTCCAAAATGGTCCTCTCTCAGTACAATGTTCTGTAGACACCACAGATGCAGCGCTCGTCTCCTGTGATACTAGTTGTTGTGACATTTATTTATTATTTTATCATCACAACCCTTCGATGGCCCACTGCTGAGCCGGGTCTCCTCCACAGAAAGGGGAGGGGGTGGGGGATAGGCCATTGTCCACCACGCTGGCCCAATTCGGATTGGCTGACTTCACACAGCTTTAAAAACCTTAGTGAACTCTCAGGAGTGCAGGTTTCCTCACGATGTTTTACTTCACCGTTATAGCAAGTGATATTTAATTTCTTAAAACACAAATAACTCAGAAAAATCAGAGGTGTGTGCCCGAGTGTGGGATCGAACTCGGACCTACCGAGTAAGACATCATGTCTTAATCACTGGTCTATCCTCGCTGCTTAACGCCTTCTAATATCTACTTTTTTTGTTACTATTACTTGTTCAGTATTTGGAAATTGGTATTAGAAATTTACTATTTGGGTCTACTAGATAGTAATTAGATAGATAGAAATATTATTTGATGCTTTATATTACTTAGAGAAAAAAATACTAGGAATACACAAATAGGAATAAGGGAATGTAGAAGAAGGTCACATGGAATTATTACATGCATTTAAGGAATGCACAAGGAGTACGGGGTTTATTCTAGAAGTACACATGGAATATATTAGAAGTACAATTATCGGAGTACTTGAAGCATCTAATTTTGGATGATTATTAACCATTTATAGGTAATATTTGGAAGCGCTCCGTCCTGAAGGACCTTTTTCTATTAAGATAAAGAACCACATCAAGCCTTTAATTTTGAGAAATTTGCGAATAAAATCAGATATTTTAAATCCATTAAATATGTAATGAACTAAATTCTTTTAGCCCAATTAGTCAAAATTACAATAGAAAGGCCCTAATGAGTCTGACCCAGTTTTTGGCAATTGAACGATTATCGGTTTAATTATACGATTAATGTGCTTCATCAAATATTTATTTTATGTGTGGGGAATATTTTTGCAGTCGCATAAAATAACATTTTTGTATGCAATATGCATGTTCATAAATAAAACTAAGGTTTTTTTTAAACTAATAAGGGGCAAACGAGCAAACGGTCCACCTGATGGTGAGTGGCCACCGCCGCTCATAAACATCACTCATACAAGACACTTGTCAAGACAAGTGCGTCTTGCCTGGCGATGCGTTGCCACCTTGAAGGAAGGCAGAAAGGGGAATGAAGAGAAGAATACTACGGTATCAGAGGACCCTAAGTGTGAGCTCACACTCCACCGGAACCATAGCATCAACGGGATGAGAAGGTGAAGGGTAAGTCTGAAACATGTCAGAGACACTTTGCGGCCGGATTCGCATGGTGGTGGTCGCAATCTAGTCGGGGAACAGACTACCCTACCACCAAGGGATGCTGGGTCACACAGTTTATATACACCTGGAATTTTTTTTTAAAGATTACTAGCAATTTGTATTACAAACTACCTAGTATTGTCACAGCCACGTCGGTAGTCCAGTATCGATCGTGTCTATCGTGAGTCCAACATCTGAACTGACTACTGAACTACTGACCTTTAGGGATTAACACATAGGTTACTTTTTGCCCTGAAAAATTTAGAGTTTTTTGATAAATCTACGAATTATACGTGGCAAACTACACCTGAGCGAGGCCTGGGCGGCTCAACTAGTTTAAAATAAAGCTACAAAACAATAAAATAGTTATAAAACAAACCTGTTTTATATTTGAACTGCATTTATCTGTACATCGCAATATATTAAAGAGAAATAGAAGTGAGGTCACGGCCTGCCTTACGGGCATTTCATATAGGTCAGTAGCTTTACTACGCCATAAAAGATGCGATTAATTTGATTTATCACATTTAAATTTAGATTACCTGCGTCTGGTTTCCTAATCGTTTTATAGCTACGCGTTTGTAGTTTTAGTTTTAATGTGTGTTTTAATTATTCCAAAACTTATTAGATTTAACAGGTTATTTTATTTTGCTTCTCAATACAAATTATTTTTTTATTACTTTATGTTGAAAGATGATAATTTTTATTAATATACCCGTGCGACTTAATTCGCGTGATGCTCCGCTCCTATGGATCATAGCGAGATGCTTTATAGCCTATAGCCTTCCTCAATAAATGGACTATCCAACTCAAAAAGATCTTTTTTTAAATCGAACCAGTATTTCCTGAAATTAGCGCGTTCAAGCAAACAATCAAACTCTTCAGCTTATAATATAGCTCATAATATTGGTATAGATATAGATGGTAATTAAATAGTTTAATTTTACGCTAATTTTTAACGGCCATAATTAATAGTTAATCTCAATCCGAAATCTATGGATCATAGATTAAAAATGGATTATAAATTCTAATTTGTGTCTGGAAAATGCAAATTTGAAATCCATTTTCGATTCTATATTCAAGAATTTTGGATTACAGATTAGAAATAAATTCGAAATTTGATTTGATTCTATTTTCTATCCACAATCAATAGATTTTCAAATAAGATTGTTTATTAATTTCGGCCGTAAGTAAAGTCTGTTTCTATTAGAGATGAGCGAGGATGTGTAAACAGAAATGTTTTTTTAAAGAACTAATAGCTTAACTTAGCTTCAGTCCAATCCAATGATATGTTATCAATACATCCCACTTCTGTGGACAATTCAATCAATTCTTCATTTTTCAAGAAAATTTTTGGGTTACAGATTGAAAATAGTTTGAAAATTTGAATTTTTTAAATAAATGTTGCAAAAAGGTATTATAAGATATGATATACTCATATGCCTCTAAATAACTTCAAAAATATGTTTTAAAAAGGCGGATATAATATATGTTATCAAATCATATATTATTTATATATACTTTGATTTTATAAGAAAGGTATGAAAACATTTCCCGCTATCTCTCTGCTCTTAAAACCTCAACCTTAGTCCAAGCCGTTGACATTCTTTTCAAACCCCAAGTTGTTACGGGAAAACAATTGAGACCTGAGACCTGCGCGACCTGTCATCCATATTGTTATAATGACTGACGAAGCGTTACATCTGCCCCGTGCTTACAAAATGGCGACTGCTTACAAGATTGATATAAGATTGAGGGTTGCCATGTTTTTACTAAATACAATACATATTTATTTTATTACGCTATGGCTACTGATATAATATGTTACTGATGGCAACCCTAATTTAAATTTAAATATATTTGAAATGATAAAACAGTCGCCAAATTATTTAACAATTGAATGATCATAAAGAAAAGAATAGAAAAAAAAGATGACATGTCCCTTGAAACTGAAGATAGTAAGATCGGTAGCGATTATTAAATATTACTTGACATTTGACTTTATAGAGCTAATTTCAGGCTGGCAACATTTTTATAATCGCTAATCTTACTAGAGAGAAGGAAATGAAATGATGAATAACGTGCTGTCGTGCTTGCGATAAATTTATACTGATATCAATTTCAAAATAGCGATATTCTGTTACACTAAAAATATCGGTAGATTTATAACACTATTTGACAAATTAAAATATCGATATTTTGTGTTGTATCGATTATCTGGATTTAGATATTTAACTTTTCTTAAAACTAGATTGAGATTTGATGTCGGTCTAAAACACGTGATCTAATCTTTGGATTTGATTCCATTTTCAATCCTTGATCCAAAGATTATTAAACTTGGATGACAAAATGTGATGATATTGGTAAAATATCGATATTAAAAAGAACCGATATTACTTGATCTTATACCGGTATTAATATCGATATTAAATAATAAAATGTATCACTTATAGTATAAGTCGACTTCATTTGATGGAAATACAGATTAAAAATTCAGTAGCGATCCAGAAATGTGCAGTGCGATAGAGGTCATTGCATTGACGTATTCTTAACCATAGACAATTTAAAGCGTGTGCGTGATGGATGACATACATACCGTGTCTGACTGGTTTCGCTCACTTTATTCTTATTTTCTAACATATAAGTTAATTCCTCGTGTCGCTCAAAACATTCCGTTTTTAATCTGTCGTAATTGAACCAAGTTGCGACGTGAGTGGGCAACTTTTCACCATCGCGTAATATCCGAAATGTCACATTTCCAAAATGGCGGTAATACTTTTCGTCTTCATTTGTTTTTTTGTCTTCTATTCTATAAGTTTCGTCAGCGGTGTGTGCCCGAGTGTGGGATCGAACTCGGACCTCCCTAGTAAGACATCAAATCTTAACCGCTGGGCCAATTAAACGTGTTTTGATAAATTGAAGTATTTATAATATTAGGGGTGCAAAGCCGAGGCGGGTCGAGTCAATATTTTTGAGGTCTTGTGCGAAAACCTTTTAATGTGAAATAAAACACACCTGTAGCGGCTCCGCGCCCTGAATTCAAACTTTCATGTCGTTTTTATTATTTTATTTTTCTTTATCATTCCGATATTGAGCATTCTGTTTACATTTATTTTTGTTAAATAAAACCAAATTGACAATCAATTAGCATGTGATACTTTGGACGTTTCAAAAATGTATCCACATCCACACTAATACATAAAGAGCAAAGATTTGTTTGTTTGTTTAATGCGAATAGGCTCTGAAACTACTGGACCCATTTTGATAATTATTTCGCCGATCGAAAGCTCTATCCTTTCCGGATAACACTGGCTTTGTGGTGTACTCTTATCTTACTAATATTATAAATGAGAAAGTTTTTATGTTTAGATGTTTGGATATCTCTTACTCAATCACCAAAAAATGGCTTAACGGACATCAAGGAAATTTTGCACACATACATTATAACCTGTTACATAGGTTTTTTTTTATTCCTGAAATATTCAGAGTTTTTGTCAGATCATTATCTCATAATGATATTCTGTTTACTGTCAGAAGCGCCTAAATTTTTTTATCAACAATATGTTGAAAATTAAACGTTTTTTTTAAATGCGAATGCACCCAGGCGAAGCCGAGCGCGTCGACGAGTACATTATATGGTAAAGTGAAAATATAGTTCAATTGTAATTGTAAATAATTCATTCCACTATTTGTGGACGATTATATCCTCAATTACAATGGAAGGAGTGGAAACCTTTTGTTCTTAAATCATTCTCGAACAATGAAAAAACTCTAATAAAAATTTAAAACCTAAACTTCAATTTATCAATAGAAATTTCAAACTTACAGTGAGTGTCAATAAGAATGATCATATCCTCGTTGAGGTATTATTGAGTGGGATCCGGCGAACCAATATTTCCGTTGTCCGTCGACGTCACTTCTGGTACACCATTAGATTGATCACCGTCTGATGTCCCTAGATCCCTCTAGTATCCGTGAAATTCTCTATAATGTCTTTATTTTCACGTATCTTTTATAAAATCGTAGAGCGAGCAATGTTTTACAATTTTATATTACAGTCTTTGTTGTAGTTTTTGTGTGACATTTGTCATCTTGTTGGCCAGCACCACGACATCATACTTACCTGTCAAAATGGTCAACATGTGAACTCTGTTTGACGAGTGACAAACTGTTATAAATTGTAACGTGGGTATCATCGAAATTAAATAAAAGGCACTACAGTGTTGCTAACTCATTAAATATAGTAAGTACTCTTAAAATGCTTAAGAAATTACGATACAAGCGGAACATTAATTCAGGATTCTATTTATTTCGTTTCAAAAACACTAATTACATGGAATTTTCTATATTATTATACAGTTCAATTAAAAGGTAACCTACGACTGAAAGCCTTAAAACTATGATTAAGATCATACATTTTTTTTATAAATAAATCACTTTTATAAAACATTCAATAATTATCTTAAAGGGTATAGAAAAAAAATATCGAAAATGTCTAAATTGATTGATTTGATTTTTTTATATGTTTTGGGAACAGATATTTGCTTTAAAGACAAAGTTACTAATTATGTTGATCTACAACATCCATGATAAAAGACATTTTTCATTTCAATTTTTAATTACGAATTTTTTAAAATTCTTCATCTAATATATTCTATAAAGTTAAAAATAATTAAATCTGAATATCATAAATATTTGTACTGCAAATGCAGAATTGCGTCAAAACGTCAAGAGAACTAAAACAATATTTTACCTGCACATGATTTTAGTTATAGATATTGCGAGTCCACTTTCCTTTATGAAATATTCCCAGTGACACAGTAAATCTTTTCGAGCACTGACATACCTGATGGGGAAGCTGTCAGAAGCGTTTTTAAAGAATTACTGTCGCCTGACATCATGCCTGAACTTACTGCAACTACCATAATGCTGCAATGTTACCAGCAGTTTTTATTTATGGCAAGTCAAAATGTGGATTTGAAATTTTACAAGTTATTTGAATGCGTGGTTTTTATTTACAATAGTTCTACCACTTTTTTTGTAATATCTCGCACGACATCTTAGAACTAAAGTAAAAAAGCACAAAATGAAATCTATTCTAAACTAACTGCATTTCTTAGGTGAGTACACAGATGTATTCACCTAACCATTGCAGTATAAGTCTTGTTCGCGTGGAGTGGTGGCAAGAATGATGTTCTGTCACCAGTGGAGGCGATCAGATGTGGTGTTACGTCTTTAAAAAATGTTTTTGCGCTACGGTACGGAGCGCAGTCTCCCTGACATGAGACAGGGCCAGTGTGTCAACGTGTGTGTGTAGCGTCCCAGGAAAGGGCCCGTTCCCTTTCCCAAGGGACCACCGTGATCCCATCAGATCTCTTGCCATCATCACGACTGATGCCTGATGGCTCAATAAGAGCAGGGACATCAATAGTTGCAAGGGCAAAAGTTCTACTACTAAATGAACTAGTCAACCCACCATAGCTTAGCGCGGGCAATTTACTGACAATGGGTACTTAAATTTATCAAAATACTTTTATTATTTCATATAATGACAACTTATATACAACACATACTTTATAATTACCCTCCAGTATCTATTATTTTTTCCGAGATAAAAAGTAGTCTGTGTATTGCCTCATTTTATAAATAATCTGTTTAGATTTCAAGGAAATCCATTTAGCCATTTTCGCGTGATTTAGTAACAAACATATTAACTTTCATACATAATTTAAACATATATAAACAGGAGATCAAATCAATCAAACTGCTTGAAAATTACAAAAAATACCACTCACGCTGCTCTACTGTTACGATTTAAGGTACTGATACAATTTAAGTTAAGTTAAGTAAGGATTTTATTTTATTAAATGCATTAATTAATGTTCATTAATTAATATTCAATAATGATTTATTTCAAACAAGACCACTAGCTCGTGCAGGTAGTGAGATCTAGCGTAGACAAGTGTCATAGGATCAAAAAATACATCAAGAAACTTTTGTGTATGTCACAAGCCTTACGTATTCCAGTAAATACATTTTCAAATGTAGTGTATATCAAATATATCATCTTACTTAATTTCTATCATTAATTAAATAAGCATCGTTCTAGCGACATATTATTTTAAAGGTATAGAAGGTACTTTCAAATAATCAGTGAGTTATAACTCTATACGCAGACCGACATTATAAAGTAGCCAGGACTTTATAATGTCGGTCTGCGTATAGACAGACTCCAAAAATCCTTCAGACTTTAAAACCCAGAATTATTGCTTGAGTACTCGAGCTAAAATAATTATAATATCTGTTTTTTTTTCAGATTAATATACAGTACGTGCCAGTACCAACCAATACAAACGTCAGCTCGAAACTGGTGTTGTCAGCATCATAATTAATAGTTACCAGGTGTTGTTATTAAAATAAACCTATAGGAGCTAAAATCAAGGGTATCGAAATATATTTCTAATATTGGATGAGCAGAAGTCACACAAGATTGACGTTCACATGACGATTTTGTTTCCAGGCGTCGGTTTATTTGTCAAAATAGTAAACATCCTGGATTAAACTACCTATACAGGCATGCAGCAAGCTCACAATACGCAACCATCCTCACTACTCTCCAATCTAAGGTTATCAATATCATTCATAATCTACTTAGACAGTACAGACACGTAACACGTTAAATAAAATACCATAACTTCGAACAGAGATGTTTGGCTGCCTATGACATTATTAAAGCTCATCGCTACGTCACTGACGCTAAAAACTACGTGACTACGTTGCACAATTGATGCCTTTTCCCTGAAAAATCATCCAGTCCGGTTCGCCAAGTGAATAAAGAAAAAATTACGGTAGCATCCGTCCGGGACACTTACGGAATAACCTGCATAAATTATGCGGATAAAAGTTTTCGCTTTATATTATCGCGGACATGCCATCCTAAATGTTATGTTTTTGAATATAAATTATGTGTTCAATATGTTATATTCTTCTTACTTGTTCTTGTTGGCACGGTATGTAATGATGGCTTAATTTATTCACTTTTATATCAGGTGCTAATAAGGCTCTCTTTTGACTTTTTATATGAGAGTAAGTCAGATAAGTTATACTTTCTTTACATAGTATAAAACAAAGGCGCTTCCCGCTGTCTGTGTATCTATATATAAAACTACGCGACCAATCTTGATGCGGTTTTTTTAATAGATAGTGTGATTCAAGAGGAAGGTTTATATATATAATACTGTAAGTATTATTTCATATAATAATAGAGAAACCGTGCAAAGCTCGTGCGAGTCACTCGTTAATTATAACTTAACAATGGCTGGATAGATTTTGATGATATTTGGTATAAGGATACACTAAAGCATAGAAAATAATATGAAAAGACCAAAAAAATAATTGTTAAAGTATGGGATGAAATTCTCTATGGGAGTGCCTTATACTAAATACAATTGATAATTACAGCCCGGCGATGCCAGGGTGGGAAGACTAGTCGTTTAAATAAATAAAAAACGATTGCGAGTTACTTTGGCGTACTTTTCATTATTATTATTTTTTAAGTATAAATATGAATGAGTAACGCTTCACAGGTCAGTAGTCCAGGACATTTCTCCACCAGCTCCGACCCCCACATCTGCCGCTGATCGCTTCGCTGGGCCTCCCTCAGGGAACTGAGGGTCTCACCCAGCAGGGGC
>JAOPUB010049647.1:0-15105 GCA_027564055.1 Neptis clinioides
TATATTTCACGGTATAAGTGTTCTGTGTGCTATAGCATATTAGCTATTATTTACTAATTCAATGTTATTTATTTAAAAGAGAAAAATGTTACCTACCTACATCATGAAAATTTCCAACGGATTTCTCGTCACTGGCAGAAGGTATTTATCAAAAGTAATCTATTTAATGCTCATAAAGTGTATGCATGAAAGCGATTGTTATAATAGTGTGAAAATTATAGAGTAAGCTAATAAAAACTTTGTCATTCTTTACGGCAAGGCAGTTACAGCTTTAAGATGAAGATACTAAGATAGTGCATTAGTCCAAAGTATTTTGACACAAGTGACAATTCTATAAAAACTAATGTTAAAAATAAATTAAAAATCATAAAGCTCAAATAATGCTACTAATACATGCAGTGAAAAAGTCTAAAGGGCTGTTTTGTGTTGCTGGTACGAGTTTCAAGCAAATACTATGTGGAGTATATATGATGAAATTTATGTTAAAGAATTGTTGGATGCTTTTTAAGATTTAATGATGCGGTATAACTGTGTTGTGTGTGTGGTTTAAGACCGCCAAACGCGGTTGAAACTATAGTACTTAATTACTAAATCATACGTGAGTTATACCGTATCATTAAACCTTAAAATGTCTAATACTACGTTAGTTTCTATAATAGATTGGATGCTGTTGAGAAATTTATATCTATACCTACACTATTATATAAAGAGGTAAAATTTGATTGTTTATATTTTTGGGTTTGTTTGTTTGGAGTAGGCTCTGAAACTACTGGACCAATTTTGATAATTCTTCCACCAATCAAAAGCTACGTCCTTTCCGGGTAACGTAGGCTATGTGGTGTTGCCATTTTTAACATAATTAAAAAGATATGACCATTTAAGTGTCATAAGTGGCCAGTTTGTAAATTGGAGATTATTTCTAAAAGTACTAAACTGATTTTGATAATTCTTTCGCTCATCGCCATTTCGTTTCTACTGCACCAATATTGAAAATTTTTTCTCTGATAGGAAGCTGCACTATTCTCGCGTAATATAGTTGGTACAGTGTTGCCGTACTTTGAAACCAATAAGTCATCGCCATTTTGTTCCTATTGCGCCAGTTTTTACTTCTCTAATACCAAGCTACACTAAATAAATTGATCGTTCACTTGGGTTGGTTTGATTCGCAAGACTCATCCTGATTGACAATGTATATGTATATAATATAGATTATAATTTACTTTAAATACCCGAAGCGAAGCGCGGGTGGGTCCACTAGTCTAAAATAATTTTAGAATCTGCAAAATAGAAAAAATCATATTTTCTAAATATTTTATTCGTTTCTTAAAATTGAACTTTGTAAATTTATTAACCCACATGCAACAGTAACAACCTCATCTGCATGTTGAATTATTTTTTTATTAAATACAGAATGTGGTCTTAAAATTTTAAATAATTTTATTCTTCTGGTAACTCTCTCAACATGGATACGCATGTTGGCAATTACTTTACTCTCAATGGCTTCTGCTTTGGTTAGCATTTGATCTTTAGAAAATCTTGGTGGCCGTAAAAGTTTAATGTGACATTGATTTAATAAGGACTCAATGTATTTAAACCCTCTATCAGCTAATATTGTAGAGTTCGGTGGTATTATTCTTAAAAAACCACATTTTTCTACTAAATTTGCATCAGATATACATCCACCAAAACCTTCAGATATGAATATAATAAAACCATCAGGGGTTGTAGCCAGTAAATATTTTAATGTGTATTCATTTTTGTGCTGTGACCAAGTTAAGGGCTGATTAATAGAGTTAGATGGTTTCCCAATTTCTATTTCAAAACAATCAATGATACAGTAAACATTTGAGTATTGTTTATTTGTTTTGAAAGAAGATGGTAAATTTTTTTTAACATCAATAACACTGGGAGCAAATATGAATTGTTTAAAATATATGAATAGAATATGTAATGTCTTAAAAAATATTCTACATACAGTATGTAATGATATTTCAAATATATCTGAAATTTGAGAAAACGGAGTATTATTTTTAATTTTGTACAGAGTGATAATTACATTAAAAGGATTCACTTTTAGGTTACTTTCAAAGTAATCAATTAACCAATAAAATTTTTTTGGTAAACCTATGTAACTTTGTGGCTTCTTTTTTATAATTTCCAACATAAAACTTCGTCCCTTACTTAAAGTTTGTGTATAGATTTCAGATGAGACTTCTGACATATCAACAGGGGTTGAACTCCCTTCTCTTGATGGAAATGCTATATCCAATGGGATACTTTCAGCATCATATAAAGTTGTTTCCACTTTTTTTTTAAATAATGAACAACAAGTTGTTTGATTTGAACTCTTTGGTTCTATATGACCCTTGTTTAATTTTACACTAACTGGAACAAAAGATGTTGTAGATGTACTTGGTCTAGGTTCTTTAATATTACTATTTTCTAAACATATCCCTACAACAGACTGAGGCAGCTGTGGCTTTAACTTAGGCCTTCCATCTGCCCCCCGAACTGGCCCTAGCTTCAGACGAACTGATTGACTGACAAATTTTGACGTTTCAAAAGTACTTTACAAAAGTTTAATTGAAATATTTCGAGGTTGAGCTTGAATTCGAAACATAACTCAGAAATGTGTGCCCAGGATCGAAGCCGGGGCTGTCGAGTAAGACAAAGGAAGATTAATGTGTATAGAAATGGTGGGATAATTTGCGAAATCAGAAATTGTCGGTAGTTAAATCAATAATAATAATTACTCTTTTTCCCTGTCCTCCAATTTAAATGAAACAAAAACGATATATAAAGCTAAACAACTGTGAAAAACAACAACACAACATGAATGAAGCTGAATTATGATTAATTCAGCTTTTGTTAGTAAATGTGATAAGAACTCCTGAGATTAAATTTTCATATGCACAGAAATTCGATAAGTTACATTTTTATAACCTTACTAGTATTATGAATGTAAAATTTACTGTTTTGGTGTTTGTTACTGAATCACGCCAAGCCACGGAACAGATTTCGATGAAATTTGGCACACAAATACTTAATAACCTCGATTAACATATATGTTATTACAAAAAAATCAAAGGTCCTATTAATAATAATAAAAATAAGGCCTCGACCATCACCTTAAGAGGCTCACGTTAGATGGCTGGGTCAAGGGCCTGATGCAGAGGGCGGTACTGCTGGACACGGCACGTATCGTGAGGAGGTTCCTGACTTTGTAGCCCTAACCATCGGTGGATTGGACCGTGTTCCCGCTGCCGGTTGGCCTCTATTTTTTATATTTTTAAATGTATATTGTTTGTTTTTTTGTTATATATATTTAAAAATGTATTTAATAGGATATAGAGAAAAATAAAAAATATAAATTAATTATAACGTAATATAAATTAGAGAAAAGGTCACTGTGTGATTTAAATAATAATCAAATTAGTTTTATAGACCATCTTCTTTAAATTTGCGCCACCTTTAGTTATCATTAATAACATTTAAAATATATAATCAACAAAACGCCATCTTATATTAATACGAATCAAATAATATAACCCGTTTAAAAAAATATGAGTCGCAAATATTTTTTTTCTTGAATCTATATTGTCGTCACATAACAACTAACATTATTTTTTTTTATTCAGTGATTAGTTAAACCCATAAAATATCATATAAAAAATGGATTTAAGGGAATTAAATTTAATTTGCAAAAGCTGCACATCGGTTGGTCGAAACAAAATTGGACGTCAAATTACACGGATAATATTATGTATGAAATATTTTATATAGTAGCAGAAAATTAAGTTAAGGTCTGAGAAAAAATAATAACAGAAAGTTGTGTATAGTGAGCATGCTGCGTGTCTAGCAGTATCCTACTACGTGACGTTTATACTTACGTACTGGTAGCCACACCTACACTTATAGAAAAAAATACGGGAGCGGCTCAAATTTATTTAAAGTTTTAAATTACATTTTAAATAATAATTTAAATATTTAAAAATCAATTTAAAATTTACTCTATGATATAACGATGTAAATAATTATTAAGATATTAAAATTATGCATAAACGTATGAGAGACCATAATTATTAATATTTTATGGACTTGTTTTTTATAAAAGTAAAGTTTTTCTCTCAGATTCGATGAGATCGATTGAATAAATTGAATAGATACCTATACGATATAAACACTTAAACGCTTGAATAAACATATCGTACAATTTGAATAACAGAAAATGCAAAACATAAATCATAATAAATTATTTTCATTTTAAAATTCATCAGAATTAAAAGTAATGTCCGAGTTATGTATAAACAATCATATAAGTTTTGAATCGATTATTTTTTTTGATTATCATAATCTGTACCACGTGAAGACATCACTAGCTCATGTTGTCAAAGGTATCTTCTATAATTGCAACAGCTGTCAAGTGTCAATATGACAAATAAATGGCACTGACAATTATTGTCATCAGTTTTCCTGCAGCGTCGGCAGAGTAGAGTTATAAAAATACGTATATTTGTTATAAATAAATGCAACCGCGACCATAACTTATAAAACAATAAAAGCAGTCATTCGATACAGGTCGAAGTCAGAATGGCTGAATTCACTAGTCATAAAATGTTGTGAATTAACAGTTAATAAATAGACGCGGACGTGTGGTGATCACAGAAGCTTTCATCGAAAAATAAAATGCGTTTTGTGAACATCAAGAAACAGTACATAGCAATCGGAATGTTGATTTTTGTCGTATTATTTTTATTTAATAGTAAACCAACATTCCAATGCCAGTTTTCGCCAGAAGTTTCGACGTATCTTCCAACGATTTACGGGATAACTCCGACGTACACTAGACTCGCTCAAAAGGCCGATCTCACAAGGTAAATCAAGTCGTGATCATTTTGCCCTTGATTGCATTGTTGATATTACAACATGCTTGGCTATTCAAATTGGCAAAATAAATCTTATTTGTGTGTTAGCAAATAAAAGTTTAGAAATTCAGAATTTCATTCAGATATTTTAGAACTTTTTTATAAGAATTAATTTGAGTAGGTTTAAATAGTACCCATACTATAATATCACTAGCTATGCTAAAACCTTTTAATATATAGCTTTAATACATTTAATAAATCTTTGTAAAAAAATCTACATCTAATAGATTTCAAAGACAAAGATTTGTTTTAAGATGTATTTTGGAGCTTGATTTATTAATATTTCTGATTATCCTTTTTGAGCACTATTTTATCTGCTTTCTGGGTTAAATTAGGGGTATTTCTTAATGAAAAAATACACTTTCATATTTATAATATTAATTACCTAATACTTATTTTTTTTCCTTTTTATTTATTCAATAATTTAATTCTTCATGTTTCAGATTATCACAAACTCTAATGCTTGTGAAAAATTTCCACTGGATTGTGATAGAAGACTCCGAAACAAAGACAAAATTAGTTGAAAATTTACTCAAGGACTCTACTCTTAAATACACTCATCTAAATATAAAAACACATAAATCAAAGCATTCAACTGTAAGTACTTTTTATTACTTGTTTTATTAGATATTTAATAATTTTTAAACTTATATATTCAAGTTTTAATTTATATAGGTGGTATAAAATTTGATAATCCATTTGAATTGCTAAAAGATTTATCCTCAGTTAAAAACCATTTTTTCCTGCAAATGATAATCATTTTTTTTTTAGACTTGATTCTACATGCCTTAATTCTTAATTAAAGGTTTTGACCATTGTTTATGCATATTTTTTCTTTCCATAATTGAAAAAGAGGTATAAGGATATCTGTAGTTTCACATCCTATATTTTTTTTTATTATTAAAAAACTTTTGTGTTGAGTTTAGTAGTTATATAATAAATATATGTAAAATCTAGAGTTATTATGAGTTAATACAGTAAATTCATCAAAATGTCAACATATCTACTACTCAAAGAAAATATACTTTCCTTTTTTTCCTCAATTAGAATTATTTGTGACGGTAAGGTAAACATTTTTATTGAAGAGCCCAAATGTCCATATTATCACTTACAAGTATCATAAGACAAGATTAGACTAATAATGTAATTAGATCTAGATCTAAAATCTGATCAAGATATTAGATCTAATTAATTGATAATCTTTAAAACATCTAATGTTTTGTTGCATAGAAACACCATAAGGCATAAGTAAATACTGTTATCATTTAATCTTTCAGGTTTTGGATGTAAACATATGTGTTTTTAAAGCAAATTTATACTCCACTAGTTGGTATTGTGTATGTTTGATTCCAGTTTTTAAGTGTTTTCTATTAACAGTATTCTTTTCAAAATTAATGTTTCTTATAGTAATTATAATTTAATACTAATTTTTTTAAAGAGTGGAAATATATTTTTTGTGTAATTATATGTAATATTTTTATCTATAATAAAAGGGGGAGTATGTGTGTGATGCAAATAGTTTTTTTAAAAAATCTTATAGATTACTTTGTAGTCTCTCTGTTTTTTTTATCAAAACCATTTTTTTGGTTGATAACCATTAAGGAAATGTGTGTAATTTAAATATTTTTAATGATACTTTGGTCTTGAGTGTGGAAACAGGAGCCCATACACTAGCACTACCATAACTTAAATTTAAAAAATAACCCTTATAGATGTATTTTGTTGCTTACCAATCTTTCTGTCAAAACTTTTTTCTCAGTTACCGAGAACAGAATCTCAAAAAAAGTTAAAATTAAAATACCTTACTGTACATAACTTTAATATTTATTTGAATGTATATTATGGACTAGCCGACCCGCGCGACTTTATTCGCTCAGCTCCGCTCCTATGGGTCGTATCGTGATGTTTTATAGTCTATAACAGCCTTCCTTGATAAATGGACTATCCAACACAAAAAGAATTTTTCAAATCAAACCAGCAGTTCCTGAGATAAGGTGAAGCATATTCATGGCTGCAGCAGGCTCGGACCGCAGCAGTGACCCATCAAGTATGTGGAACTGGTGGGAACTGTACTCTGCCAACCATCGCTCTAAATAGTGGCTGTATTTGCCAGGGTTTAGACAGCGGTTTCTAGTGTGAAAAAAAAATATTTTATATTTTTATATAATTATAGATTGTACAATATTTATATTATATATTGGATGTTTAGATGTTTGTTACTCAATCACTCGACAAGGGCTGAACGGATTTATTGAATTTTGGTGTACAAATATTTTAATCTTTATCCTGAATTAACAAATAGGCTACTTTTTATCCTGAATAAATAAGAGATTCCGCGGGATAACAATAAAATAAGTTTAATGTCGTAACCGCTAACAATATATCCAGAATTAAATGATTTTTTAACAAATCTAAGTATAATTTGTGGCAAATTTGACCCAAGCGAAGCCGGGACGGGTCGGCTAGTATAACTAAAGTCTCAGTTCGCGAAATATATCTCAAAGGACTAATTCGAATAAAACTAGTTTTGGATAGGCCACGTTTGACCTAGGCAGTCTGTGAGGTAACAACAACATATACTAGCTACGGTCACAACATATACTAGCACACACAGCAGACGAAGTCGCGCAGGTCGGGTAGTTAAGTATTATATATTCGGCCTTAAACTCTAACCTTTTAATCTAATCTAAATAACTACAGCTAGATTGCTCGTGTGACCTTTGCACTGTAACAAATGGTTCTAACACGGAATACACAATATACATTGTATCTTAAAACGTTCATGATAATTTGAAACTGTTGTATCTTGAAAACAATTAGAATGTAAAAGAGTTGATAAACAAGTTTTTGGTTAAAGTTTGAAATATTTTTCAATATTAACATTTTTATGATGTTCTAAGACTTGTACAGTATCAAGGCCATAACTAACGCTTTTAGGTCTGAAAGTAGTCGGAAGTCGAAAACTATTGACATACAAAGATTACAACATGTATAAATAAGTTGTACAAATATTATTACGTATGTCAAGTGTATGCTAAAACTGCAAACAAGAATAACTAAAACCGCAAGGTTTACGTAATGAAACAATACATACATTATAAGCGAGATTTATAATAATTTCGCTCAAATAAAATAACAATATACAGCAATGCACCGTAATGAGCATCAATGATTGAGTGAATGACGTCACTACCTACTAAACCTCATTTTATTCTTTAGCTACCTCTTAACTGTTATTATGTTATTATAAACCTTCATCTACAATCAATATTTACTTGAAAACGCCTTAAAGTCTAAAAGTTTAATAAATCTAACAGCCGAAATTAATAATCAATCTTAACCCGAAATCTATGCATTATAGATTGAAAATGGATTCGGGGTATAGTTTTTTGTCCAGAAAATTCAAATTTAAAATCGAAATTGATTCGTTATTCAATTATTTTAGATTACAGATTCGAATATTCGACATTTGAATTATTTACGCATCCTTTTGAATTTGGATTCTACTTTCTGTTCACAATCGACAAATTTTTGATTGAGATTTATTATAAATTTCAGCCGCAAGTGAACAGAAACAACGGAATCGACTTTATTTTTATACTATGGAAACATCAATATAATACTTTTAGTTAGTTTTTATTAAGGTAGAACAAGTAGATATAAATAATTTTTTCTCAAGGGAAGCTCAAAGGTATCAGCTTGTTCATACTCCTTGATAAATACATTTATTACTGAATTCAACTATATACCACTTAATAACCTCTACACTTAATTTATTTACGTCCAATAGTATAGGTAAGTAGAATATATCCACGTTATTTTACAGTCGAGTTGGCAACATAATTGTCGTACGATTCACAAATGACCAGTTCAATAGAATATATTGCTCGTTTATATTGGAGGATAATAGGGATAATCTTTACGTAGAGGCCGTATCAGTTCGATATAAATCCTCATTATTTTTCCACTTTGTAGAGATATTGTACGTGAACTCAGTATTTTAAAGTCCAAATACATAGATAAACCTTGCATGTGGATTTTCGAATATTATGCAAATGAATGTAATACATACATTTCTCTTTT
The DNA here is from genome assembly GCA_027564055.1 of Neptis clinioides. Taxonomy (NCBI): domain Eukaryota; kingdom Metazoa; phylum Arthropoda; class Insecta; order Lepidoptera; family Nymphalidae; genus Neptis; species Neptis clinioides. The sequence goes on from JAOPUB010049647.1 coordinate 9,009, forward strand.
TTCTAAAAATTAATCTATTCAGTTGAATAATTGAAATATTTATTTAAATCTATATACTCGTATATAAAAGAAGAAGTTGACTGACTGAATGACGTACATGTCAGCACAGGGCCCATACTATAAGGATTGTATTCTCAAAATTTTGCAACGGGGCTCCTTTTATAATATAGGGGAGCACGAAGAATGAGTTTTTGAAAATTCACCTCCTAAGGTGATAAAACAGAGTGCAAAGTTAGAAATTTTGCTATTTTTTAAGTTATTGAATGAAATTCAGTACGAAGGAAGTCTTTAAGTCATGAAATACATATATAATGAAGATTTTAATTTTCAATTACCTGAGATCTCTTAGGGGCTTCGGCGAAGAATCATTTGCTGTGATGACGGTGTGGAAAGTGTAGTTGTTGGCGACTGGGTCCCCATGCGAGCGGATATGCTGATACCAGGAATAGGCCCTAGGAAAATATAATTATTATAAAATATTATGACGTTATTATTAAATATTTTATTATTTTCCTATTAAAATGAAATCCTATATATTACATTAAAATATATATAAAAGATAAAAGCCTCCACACATGTGCTGTGTTCAGTAAGACCGCTAATCTAATTAGAGTCTTAAGGTGTTGGCCATTGGCTTTACAACAATAGGCACAATGATTACTAAGCCAGTCAGTCAGTCAGTAATACCTACATTTCGACACTCCCATGGGTTAACTTATATTAATAAATACACTATTAAAGGTAAATAATAATCTTTATTATAATTAATACGTATGGATTATCAATAAAGCTCATTGTAAATTAATTCGGTCCTCGTGACCATTGTAAATTAAATTAAATCAACAAAGAATCTATTTTTATTCATATTCTGTATAATAATTTATTAATTAGACTCAACATCATAAACTAGTAATATTAAAGAAGATGAAAATGTCGCTTTGAAACAGAAAATAATCCATCTGAGAGCAAACTTCAGAAAATTGATTACAAATCGACCTCGACTATTCAATACCAGACGAAACTGAATCAGAAAACTGAAGTTATTTACAGAGCTTAATGGTACTGTTCAATACACTAATTAACTTAATGACGGCCTGGATATTACATTAAAGAAAAAACTAAACTAAATATATAAAAAAGAGATGTCTAGAATTGTTATGTCTTGGAAGACACTGTAATTAATCGCAAAAACGTTATTTCTCGAAGGCCACCAATATTAGATTATAATAGGTATCTCAAATTGTTTTACTTCTGAGATAAAGAATAAATTTGACAATTCATTTTAACCTTTGTAACCTTAGCTTAGCATTGACTTAGTTACTCGAATATTTCTAAAGTAATGTAAAGTAATGGACACAGTAAGTTCCAAAAAAACGAGCTCTAAAATAGTCATTGAGGGCCAACTCGCTTAATTTTTTATCCCATTACACAGAGGCAGCTTTTGCGATACGAAGGAAAAAAAAAATTCGGTTGCGGTAGCTAATATAGTATTATTTTTCTAGATTAGCCAAAAATAAAACAACTTTTAATAAAATTATAATTTTACTAGATTGCAACGGACATTGACGAGGCGTTTACCAATATTGACAATTTTTTTTAATTATTTAGATTACAAACTATTACTATTCTTGTTCTCCCCTCCAAGTAAGCTGGAATGCTTGTGTTAGGAGTGGGCCACGTCAGTAGTCCCGTGACTGGGTTTTGAACTCACGACCTATCGATTGTAATCGATTTGTCAACGCTTTACTTTACTTTCTTCAAAGACGTAATTGTTTATTTTGGAAAAATCTATTATTCCATAACATTTATAACAGAACGTACGGCTTGGTTATCAATACAAAGTGTATCGAGGGTCATAGACGCCACACGTAATGTTGTTAGCTTTACTGCAATGAAATAATTATTTATCAGACCTTTATGAATATTCATTTAATTATGTCAGTTATATTAATCAAGTGATTCATAATTATTAAATTAATGGTTCGTTTATTAATCATTGTATAATTAATTCGTAGTGACAATAAAACCAGTATAATATGATATCAAAATATATTGGGTCTTTCTTATTTAGTATCTGCCCTTGACTTCGTTTACTTTATATGTAGGTCCAGTACGATTCAAAATGGGGGTGGGGGGCACGTTTACACTAACAGAGTCACTCACTCTTAAGGCACATAAATTGTGCTTGATTCCAAGACAAAAGTTCTTAAAATCCTATGTGTTTTTTAAGCTTAAAAATTAGCTGTATCGAATATTAAATTAAAATGTACTAGTCTCACATTTATAATATTAGTAGAAACTAGGATTTATTGTATTAGCGATTAATAAAAGTAAAAAAAACAGCTTTTAGTTGAACTGGTGTATATTTACTGTCTGTACTGTTCAAAATAGTTTGAAAGTCATTTGTCTCTTAAAATAAAACTAAAAAGTAGTCAAATAGACAAATCCATCGTTTGGCTAAGATAAAAAGAACGAAACTAATAGCCACATAAAAAGTAAAGAGTTCTGTAAAGTTCAACCGCACTGGACAAAAGCTAAACAAATTTTAGTGGAAGTAAAAAACTTTTTATTGGATTTACAAATGTAGTAAAACTTTTATCTACTTACAAAATAACTCGTTTTTACTAACTGACAAAAGCTATTGCTACGCTATAAATAGGTATTACAAACAAAATAATTAAAAAAATATCAAAAATAGAGTTTTCTTCTGTTGTTTTAACTTCAATAGTTTTTAAGTTCACAAAGGACAAAATGGCTGCAAGCTACTTAAGGCACTGTAATGATAGTAGTAGTGTCTGTCACAACTGTACGAACTCCATTTACTTGTCACTAAAAGTCATCAATATAAACACGAATTTTCTAGAAAAGAAAACTTCTATAGATATAAATAAAACTAAAGTGTCTGTTTTTTCCGACTGTCCTATTGGGATATCGTGATACCAACGGGAATTTTACTGGCTATGTCGGCTACGCTAAAGCACAGCAAGCAGGCCACAAACTGAAGGACTGATTTCGACTACATCAGTACTGATGTTCAAAGAGCAGGTTATTAGCTCCTAGATATATAGGTAAAGAGGCTGCTGTTCAGAATACATTCTATGATTACTCACAAAATGAACGTAACTTAGATGGGTCGGTAGTAGCTGATGTTAAACGGAATACTTAACCTACTCTTATTTCAGAAAAAACATAGATTTCCAAACGTTTCAATTACAATAAAATATGTACTATATGTACTATAATTCGCCAATTTAGAAACAAGACGAATAGTGATATATATAAATTAAACAAATCTGTAAAGTTTCCATCTATCATTTAGATAAAAGGCACAATTTGTATGGATACTCTCATGAGAAATATACAAGACTTACTGAGCGAACACTAATTGCCTGTTTAGGGAGTGATACAGGACGAAATTAACCGCCTCCATTGCGGTAATTGTGTACAGAATAATTTTTTTCTTCATACTAAAGGCCCACTCGGATATTTAGTACCTATTTACTTGAACCCGGATTACAGAGCGAAACGAAAATTAACTATTTAAACCGCGTCTTTTGATACAAAGTTTTATGAACGCAGTAAATCTCTTGGAAAACCTAGAATTTTGTGTAATGCAGTAGCTGGAATGCGTTTCTTCTTCTTTTATTTCGTAGCCAGAACATCCTTTTATTATTAAAATATGCTTACGTAATGTTCGAAAATGAAACGATATTTTCTCTGAATTTACTGCATTTGAGGTAAAGCTTAATGTATATAGTACAGAGTAATGAATGTATGTTTAATGTGCATAACATTAACTATTGCTTATCCTAAAAGGCTGGCTCACGGCTAAAAAGCGTTAGATTATCTGGCGTAATTTCTTTTTAAGCATTACAAATATTTGCTGAGAAGAAATTGGAATTTAAACGAACATTTATTGTGACTTTTATTTGTTTCATTAAAAATTCTGTCATGTTCTGTTTGTACGTTAAGATTGTTATTATTTAAATCTGTAACGTTTTTAGTGAAACTTTATGGTTTGACATGTTTAAATAGCAGATACAATATTAAACCACATTTGTAGTTAATTTTCCTCAAATACATTTGGAGATCATGTATAAAACAGAATTCCTTACTATGTTTTAAGAACATTATGCTAAATCGTTATCTCGACTAAGTTAACTTTTAACTTAATTACGAAGACTTGGAATGTAATTGCGATGTCACAATCCTCTAATCTTAAGTAAATTTCGGGCAACTTTAAAGCTTATTAAGCGGTTAACTTTAGTTCATTTTCTATTTTGATGTGTAAGATTTCTTTTAACGATTAACTGAAAAAGATATGAAGTTACGTTTGTTATAAACTTTGAAGTTAGTAATTTAATTAATGGAAAATGAAAAACCAGTACTACTTATTAGTAAATCTTTGTATGCTGTATTTCTATTTTCCCTGTTCTCTGAAATTATGCTTTCGTATTCTTAGAAATTAAAATTTTAATGCTTTAAAACTAATCGAAGGATACTACGTTATCTTTACTTACCGCTTACACCCAACTCATTCTTAGTTTCATAATATGAGAATGATGAAGAAACTGAGTTCATGTCGTACAGTCATTTGTAGTTCAAATTGCAATTGATATTTGATAGTATAAATACCTTTTTGATGGTGATATAAGTATAGCGATGATCTTCGCGTTCGGCAACAATGCATGAGCTCGTCGTGGTACCAGATCTCCATCGAAGTACGTAGCCGATTTTTCAAATGTTATCTGTGTGCTGTTGCTTAGACTTGGCGGAAAGAAGTTCAAGTACCTGATGTGAATTAGAAAAGTATTAGAGGCAACCATTTTTATAATTGATAGTTAAGCATGACAAAGTAAAATCATATTAATAATAATTACGAATTAAAATTTACATTTGAAAATTATATTACCTATAAAATGAAATGGATTTATAATCAAAATTTATTAGTTAAATTATGCAACAAAGCACTAACAAATAATACTCCCATTAAAATGTTCATGACTTTAATACTTAAAAAGTTTTGTCACGAAACTGGTAATTTAATTTATAAGAGACGCTAAAAGATCTATTACTTCCAAACGAAATAATCCTAACAATGTTTAAGTACAAAAACTGAAAGAACATTCGAGATTCATTATATAGTCGTCTTGGAAAGTTTAAACTGTAGTTAAATGGTTTTATTACCGTTTTGTTTGTAACCCGCAAGTATTGTGGATCGATTGCAGACATTTAAATGGGAATCAGTATCACAGGATTGCGTGCAGATCTAACCGCCTATTGTTATTACCCCCATTAACCCTACACGAAGAATGAATATCTGATTCAGGATTCTACACTCAGAATATGTATTTGCTATTTAAAAATAAAGAATTGATTAAAGAGAGAGAGAGAAAGCAAAAAAATCTAAGAGTTAATATAAAGCTGATTCTGAGAAAATTTACATGTTGTCCGAAATGAAGTTTCGGTCTAGATAGGTTTGGCTTGGATTATTTATTGTTAAGCCATTTTATTTGTGTATATTTATATTTTTCTAAGTAAAATAAATAAATAATCCTAAGAACAAAAAAGGGCAATTATAGCCTATTGTCGACAGATATCTCGAAATTGAGATATTACTGCTCAAAAAACAATAAAAATAAATTTCGTAACCCTTTCTTCGTATGACGTCAGTACTTACAACTCAAGTTAAGGTGTCGGTTGGAAGTTTACTGAATATAAAATATTTTTTCGAATTGTAGTCAAAGTTTTCGATTGTTACAAATTTTCTTGGAACAGCCGGATAAATCAGAATGAAACAAATTGACATTTGTCATGTCTTTCCCAAAACTTGACTCGTTTAGGAAAATGTACAAGTTGTACATGTTAACCGAAAGAAAGTTTTAAGCGTAGGTGGAGGCTTAGTTATGAAATATACTTGCGAACGTGTTCCAAGAAAACAATTTTCTTAACAATTACAATGTTTATAATTAATTTAAGGTAATGGAAACTTTTCATTATTGCAGATATAAAATGATTACAATAGTATATTACAGTACTAGGGCAGAAAGTGTGACATTCCTGCATTGCGCGCCATGATGCCCGAGGCGAAGCCGAG
>JAOPUB010049741.1:0-15102 GCA_027564055.1 Neptis clinioides
AGTAAGTCTGCACTGTCCCGTTTTTATTTACAAAGATACTTTAACTGCCAAGGGTTGTCTGTAAGAGATTGCTTGCAATAAGACCGCCTTTGCATACCTTCTATGTACTATGTAGTTGAGTTTTATTTCTTTGATGTGTGTGCAATAAAGACTTTCTATAATATTATTATTAATTAAAAAGGCCAATATTGATATATATACCTGTTGTGTCCTGTAAGGTATGGTCTCTGGGCATCCAGGACATCATTGTCATCCAATTCTAGGAATTCGGCCAGACTGTGTCGTTGTGGACGACGACGAATCCTAGGCCGCCAAACAAGCAAATGTGTGAGAGATGCCCGTCTTGTAGGCCCGGCCCGAGGACCTCCGCCTGAAGCCCTGCCAGCAGCTGCTATGAGGTCATGAGGCGAGCCCGTGTAAGATCCATCGTATAACTCGTTTATTGATACATCAATACGAGCACCACCTGGAATTGGCTGTTAAAAACAAAAATATATTATTGAGTATATACATTGACTTTTTAAACAAAGTGGCATAAAAAAAATTACATAGTAATTTTGTAACAAACATTTTTATGATTTAAAAATAGAATGAAATAGGTCTGAATAAGGTTTTTATAGCAATTTTGCATTACAAAAATCAGCTTGTACAAGGATCAAGGATTTTCTTAGAAGTGGACTCCATGAAATAGTTAAATTTAATTCACATCTTCTGGGCTGGTTTTAATAAATTTGTACTTACAAAGTATGTAAAGTTGAATCGTGAATGACATAATTTTAGATGTTTGAGCAATGAGTATAAGGTCCCGCAGTCTAATGAACACCATGGACAGTGCAAATCATCACAAGCCTCTGTTTGTTGTCTAGAGTTATTATTATATAGGAACTGGTAGATAATTTGTTGCCGCTTTGAATCCCCATCGCTTGTTTCTGGTTTAATTTTATCACCTATAACAATTATTAAAAATTATTTAATTATAATATCTGACTTTATGTAAGGTACTTACTACCTTAATTCAATAAAATATAACCTCTAATAAAAGTTGTACTTGGTTCTATTTTTCATAATGGTTGATAAAGTAGAGTATGCAGTAGCTGTTTTAATGCCTCTTGTGACAATATAAATTGTTTATTTGTCAAATACATGGTTAATTATTAATAAGGATAATAGTAAATTAATAAGGACTCCTACAAATTGCAACCAAAACTTGTACAAGTTTTTTAATTAAATATTTAAAAGTCAAGAAACTCACATTAAATCTAATACTTTATACTTACACAATTATATAGATATATAATTAGGGAAATATGGTGAGGATGAATATTAATATATTTAAACAAATTTTATTTCTAAAAGCATCACAAAAAGATGGAGAAGAAATCAATACCTAAAAATGATACTGAAAAATAGGAGCTCGAAATTGTTTAACTATGTGTCACTAAATCAAAAAGAAAATTTGTTTTAAAATAATAAATGAATGTATAAATTTAAATAAAACAATTTCCTACTTGTTAATTGTAACAAAATTAAAGTTTGATGATTACTCTTAATAACATACCATTTTTTATTTCACTAGTAGAACATTTTTGAGCAGATAGTTTTTCTTTAATAGAACTAGACTCTTTCTTAACATTATTAGTATCATCTTGCTGGTAAAGCTTTGGTCTATTCACTAAGCCATTGGTGGGCTCCTGACTCCAACTGAGTTTTAGTTTAAGTAGTGGTCTTACTTTAAATATATTAAATGGATTGCTTTCCAAATGGACATCATTTTCCTGGAAAATTAAAATAAGTATTAGTACTTAATATATTTATGTATCTGTTAATTTGAACTAATGTTTTATATAGTCAAATGTTAGATACAACAGTGTCTGGATTTAAAAACATGAATTTAAAATAAACTGTGTTATATATTAATATTGTTTTATGCTAATATATTAAGTTGTTCAATATATATTTAAATGTAATAAACTATTGAATAATAATTATATCAATTACTTACATTAGGTATGGTTTCCCATTGTGCCATTAAAGCTTTATGTGGAGACCTAGCAATAGTAGCGCTTCGGCCTCCAGGTGTAACATCATGTAAAACTAAATCATATTCTCCATTAGTGAGGAGACAACGGTTATGCTTATCATAGACTATAAGCTCACTACCATAAAGTCTGCTCCATTTGTTATCTAAACTAGATGAGTTCATATCAGTAGATGATTTAAGGCGTTTTGTTAAAGGTTCTGAAAGAAAGATATTGTGTTTTGTAGTTAAATTGTATTATTGTCGTTATTCCTTTGTGATCACAAGTTAATATAAATAAATGCAGTGAGTTTAATTGGTACTGTATTAATATGAGATTCAATATATGATGTGATTAAGGAATCTAATGTCCATAACCATTAGCTACAGACTCTGCAATGTCTAGTTAATTGGTGCAAGTTGCTATACACATTAATTTATTAAATTTACTTTATATTGTTTTCTAAACTAAGCATATTTTTTAATGAATTGCAATATACTAAAGATTAATACTTACCAGCGCTATCTCCGTTTGTTATTTCAGTAGAACTAGCTCCATTAGAATTACTTGAAGCCTTAGTAACTGTGACTCTTAACATTAACATATAGGACTTAACATTAGGTCCCTGAGAAGGACTAAAAGTATCACTAGAAATGCTAACTGCTGATGCCATTGCAGGTGGCTCAGATGTTGAAGGGTTCAGAGGAATGGAACAGCTGCCAACCTTAAAGAGCAAAATTTCATGCAAATTAATCCTATATATTGCTATTATGGTTTTACAATATTGCTAAATTTACAAGGAAAACTATTGATAATTATTATATCATACTTACCGATACTTCAACAATAGCAGATGAACTTTCCTTCCTCTTTTTGTGGCATATCTTTAATAAAAGAGTTTCAACTTTAACTTGGAATTCTCGAGGATCTTCTAAGCTTTTGTCATAAAAGCCCAAAAAAGTTAGTGTCATATAACCCCCTAAACTGTTAGGTTGTAATTCTGTGCTTTTTTTTAAAGTAATTTTTTCTAACAAACAGTCAACCTTAAAACCGATACGGCTTTTATTGCTTCTAGACATCCTGCGTTTCATGTAGGACAATGTCCTGTTAAGAAAAATCGGCTGCAAATGTAAAACAAACCACTAAATATAACAAAAATAAACATTATTTACACAAAGAATTGTTCATCACTAAGTACCAACCGAGAGCATATTACGCGTCCGTAAAAATCGGTATATCTGTGTAGGTTCTGAAATAAAGATATTCAAAAATGAAGCACAAACAATCCAATGAGAACAACTTATCGTTATTCATAAGCGACTTACTTTCGAATGCTTGTAAAAATAACTCATGGTCAGCTTGTAAATGATCTATTTTAGAGTTTTTGTGTGTTTCACTATCTTTTTCACGTTTTTTTGGAGGCATTTTAGGCTTTACCTAGCTAACTTAGCACTGAAACCGCCAAGTTCATCAGTTCGTTGACTTGACAGCGTCAGGTCAAGCTATTCATTTTATAATTTTAAGTTTATAGGCTTGGGTAAAAAATATCGATACATCAAAACCTATTTCAGTGTATTAAAATCGATATTCTTTTAAATTTCAATACTGTTATGGTGAAACCTATATGGTCGGTGTTCGATCTATATTTGAATTAGGAAAAACATGATTGTCCAGTTGTTAATTTTATATGGTTGTCAGAAAATTTGTATTGAATAAAATATTATTTTTGTTTGCTGTGCTTCTTAATTACCAAGGAATACCAACTTCTACACTGCTAAAACTACATGCTACAACGTACATAGATTTTATCATGTCATACCTACTATCTAAAAAACAAATATCCAATAATATTCAAGAAGTCAAAAAATTATAACAAAATTTTTGTTAATAATATACTACTTTTGACCATATACAATATAAAAATACCCACAATAAAAGTAAGTCAAAACAAAATAATCGAAATTTTTTTTAAGGTTAAATTTCGACAGAATTCATTTTCTTTCCTACTTTATCACTGATATGTAAACATAGATAGAACCATAAAGTTTGTACTTAATTTGATCACCCAAATAGCCACCCACGCTGAATAGATTCGAAATTTGAATCAAGGACAATTCCTTGATAATTTTTTCAATGAATTTTCCCGGGTAGATAATAGTATAAGGCAAAACCTATTACTGGATAATAATTTGGAATTATCTCCTGTGTTAGTCACTTTGTTATCATTATGACGTAAGAATAAAGAACTAATATATTAAAGACAAGGCTGTACAGTGTAATACTTTTGCCTTTTCCGTAATGGAATAAAGAAAAAAATGTCATACGTCATTTGACAATAGACAGCTGACACAAATACAATCTTTAAGTACAATTAAAAAATCAAATCAAATTTGAAATGCATTTTACAAAGTACAAACGGAATAATAGAATATAATACTTAAAATAATGTCACAATGCAAAAGCTTACCAAAGATATGAGAATAATACAAAGTAAACTAAGATGTATACAAGAAAAAGCAATCGAAAAAGGGATGGATCGAGCTTTATTGCAGCGTTTCAATTATATTATTAATATTAAAGAAAAATCATTTGTTATTAGACTATATAGAACTGTGTTATCAATAGGAATAGCGTTTATATCAGTAGCGTTAACGAGTTTAGCTGTAGAGTATTTATTGAGCGCGAGATGTCTATTACCTATTAATCACTTGGTGTGGGAAGCGACGCGGCCTCTCGCCGATTGTAACTATTGTGTGAATGTTACGAAACCTATTATATTGCGGCATGTTACACGAAAAAATTTTGGGGTAGGGAACATTTTGCTCATTTAATAAATTATACTTTTATTATTTAAAAAAAATATTTTATTCTGTTTATAAAAATAAATAATAATACTTCATCAGTATTGTTTATAAAATATTAAAGAATTAAATTGTTTTTTATAGTAATATTGGAAACAAAATATTGGTACAAGTAGTAATAATTATGAATTTATTTACAGCATTATGCATATTCATCAAAACCTATAATAGTGAAGAGTGCAATCAAACACTGGAGAGCTACCAAAGAGTTCAGTTATTACATGTTTAAACAACTATATGAAGAAACTTATGGTAGCTATGAGAGCTTGGAAGAAGGTTGTCAGTTTCTTAATTTTAAGACAGATTTATTTACACTAAAGGAAGTATTTGAAATGCCTGATGAAAGAGCTAAAAATGAAAAAGGGCAAGAGCCCTGGTATGTGGGATGGTACATAGAAAATTTTATTATAAAAAATATTTTGCCATTTATAACTGTTTTTTAAAATCAAACATTTTGTAGGGGAAACTGTCATCCTGAGATCTTAGCTAAAGTAAGAAAGTTCTACAATATACCTGAATTCCTTCCTGAAGATGCAGAGTTCCCTGCTACTGAAAATATATTCTTTGGATATGAAATGGGAGCTGTTATGCATGTAATTTAAATTATTTAATATTTATTAAGTGTCATAAGTCAATGGTAAATTTACTATCATTTTTAATTTTTAGTTGGATTACATTCCAAGACTAATGTGGCAAGGGCAAGTGTTGGGTAATAAAACATGGACAATAGTTCCTGTTCCAGAATGCGAGCATATCTGTCACAAGTTTAAGTATTATGTGGAGTCTGGGGATGTAGGTAGGTAAACGGGAATTAATTTCTTATTATATAAAGAGTTGTCAATCTAAGATTACTTGATCAATCTTTTGAATTAAAAAAGATAACTGATGTTATACATATAAATCAAAAAGCCTAAAGATAAACAATTTTTTTAAATTCTTGAATCAATCAAGAGTCTATTTTGATCATACAATTTATCTTTGCTTAAAAATTTGATATTATAAATGTGAAAAATGAGTATATTATTAGTTAATGATTTACTTTTGCATTAAAAGTTTATTTTTGATATTTGTTGCAGTGTTACTGGATACCCGTCTTTGGTACCATGCTACAAGTATTCCAAAAGGCCAGTTCTCTTTAACAGTACAATCTGAGTATGGCTAAGGTTAGAAATTCTTTATCTTTAAGAACAACAGTATTAGTTACATATCCAAGTTGCCAAATATTTTATTCTTCTATTTACTTTTAAGGTGCCATTTATTGTATGACTATTTATATTTAGCTTTAAGTACTAATTTATTGTGTCATATTTATTTGTGATTAAACTTTTACACCAAAGTGTCTAGTTTCATTTGAAAAATAAAACAAGAGTTAGTTAAAACATTTTTATCTAATTCTATAATCAGAATACTGTGGAGAATTGAATAGAACTATTGCAAGAATAAACATAGAAATTTTTGGACAAATACAGTATATGGGCCTAAAAAATGTATAGTTCTATGCAATCCTCCACTGTGTATTTTAATTTATAAAGTTCAAATAGAGATCAGGTTTTGAAACATGGAGGACAATAAGCTCTTGACTTATGAATGCTGCTTTAAAATAGCAATTACCATTCTTTTAGCTTTATTGTACAGCTCTAAAACCCAAAATGCATAAAATGCAATTTTACAATAGCAAAATAATATAATTTCTTACTTGACCAGATACATGCCAAATTATCAATGGACAATTTTTAATTGACATAGCATGAGAATATCACAAAACAAACAGTACCACTGTCTGGGTACAGGAACAATATATTAAAACAGTAATCATGAAAATTATTATAAAAGAATAAATTGGGGGAAATATACCAAATAATTTTGAGGTTTCATACCCTAGCACTGATAAGCTTATTTTATTGTAAAGTTGAACATATGTATTTTTTTATTATAAAATGTGCTAGGGCAGTTCTGACATCGATAAATTTTAAATATATTGCAACTACCCAAGTAGATCGCATATGGTATACAGAGAATGTTGCAATTAGAAGAACTGCCAAACTCCAAATACTGCATCCTTTATGGCTTCTATATACTGTGCTGGAACCCAATACACCCAATACCTGGATGCCTCTGTAGGCCCTAGTTGTAGACCCTGCAAAATGAATAACGCGTAAATTAGCATGGAGACTATTATCTAATTCTAAAACAAGATTTTTTTGGTGTAACTATTTGCTGCGAGTGACAGACTGAAAAAAGTACCTGGCTAGATATCTGACTGTCTTTCAGACTGTACTAGGATGAAAAATTAGCAATACTAATATAATTAATATAATAATGTCATTGTTACCGAATAAACAATATTTCATGTAATAGATGTCACTACAAGGATCGATCAACAAAAGTGGTTGTTGTAAGTGCTGGTGATATGGTTAGAGATAGGTGGAATATATGTAGTATAATGGGTTAAAACTCACTGTGACTAGTGGTAGAGAGCATTAAATATGGCTAGAGGAAACCGCCAAGAGGCATACTGAATTGAGAAATATACTATATCAATCGTAATTCAGAAAAAAATTTTTATAAATAAAAAAAGTTTTGTGTTTTATAGACCATTTATAAAAGAAGAGCAACACACTTACAAAGTTGTGCAAACATGACTTACCATGATATGATATTCCTCATGATCTTTGATGGGTTCAGATGTGATGCCTGAAAATATAAATAAATTATAAATTGGTAAATAATTATCAAAAAATTAATGGAATGAATGGAAAATAAAAATTAACATATATTTACACTGTTTTTTAAAAACAAACATGGAATAGATTCATTTGAGATTTTCCTGATAACTTTAGCAACAGGAGCAGGATCATTGAAATAGTTGATAACTAGCCAACATGATTATGTAAATTAATAAAAACTATTCCTAAAAAAATAAGGTGCAGAGTTCCAGAAGCACCTAGGTCATTACTAGTTAGATAAATGGAACCATAAAAAATATTTACTTTTAATTGATGTCATAGCAAGTTTTTCAGTGCGCTCTTTGGTACCCAACCATAGCTGATCCTGTTCTGGTTTGAATGTAAGCCTCACTTTTCCTCCATGTTTATTTAACATTCCACTTAATGGCACTGGTGGCAGTGGTTCCTAGTTAAATATATTTTGCTTTAAACGTAACACTATTACTACATATACATTATACTTATCTATCTATTCAAGAAAATACACATACACACCACACCGTGACCAATGTTTTCTAAATATATATAAAATAAGGAATATATAATAAAGTAAGTTAAATTTCAGATGTTTTAAAAATGAAAGAAATATTGTAAGGAAATCTGCACTGAGTGTCCTCCATGATATTATGTCAGGTTGCAAAAATAAGGCTAAGCCCGCACAGTGGAAATTTCGTCGCTCGATTTATTGGGGGCGGTTTAAAATCCGCGGACGGAGAATCTAACCCACCTCATACAGCGAATAAAATTCCGAGCGATTTTTGTCAGTTTCACGTTATGGTTTAAACCATAGGCTACAATTTAAAAAGAATTTGTGTAATTTAGCCATAATAAACGATAAGTACAAAGCAAGCTAGTATGCATGAATCCCGCCCTCGCTACTGTTTTTTTCCGCAGTGTGGTTAAAACCGAAACACAGCATTATTGTGTTGTGTGGTTTTTTTTTAACAAGTGCGTGTAGGTTCATACGATTTCATATATAACAGAATTTTGCGGGAAAAACGCGCGAATTCAATTCGCTATGCGGGCTTAGCCAAACAGTTTGACATAAAATGGACACCACCGTCCCTAAAATTAAATTCGAATTTTTTCTTATACAAAGCATTATTGGGAAGTAAACTTAACGCAAGCTGATTGTATCCGAACAAATTTTGTTTTGTTTCTCGTACGAAAAAAAAACAAAAAACGTCTCGTTACTTTTGAGTAATTTGCCATGGTTATTTTAAGAAATTAATATCAAATTTTTGCTACTATCAATGAGTGTTAAATGAATAATTTATGAGAATGGTAAGTAATAATAATTTTTTTATTGTTTTATATTAGTAACGTTTACGCAACTAAAATATGAAATTATAAGTATGGATACACTTTACTACGCGATTGTCCGAATATGCGTAAAAGACCGATTTTATTAATATTTTACTATACGTTTTGTGATATTACACACGGTTTAAACACTTATTATTATAGTTTTAGAAAAAGAAACAGGTTTTTCTGTTTTGCTGATTGCAAAGTTGAGGAAATTCTCAAGGCCGACAATGAAGATGCACTCTCTTTGGTTGAGAAAGACCTGTCATTTTAGGGAATAAGTAAGCTGAAAATGAGCTACCTGTCCATTAGGATCTATTCAAAATATAGGTCCATCCTCAGACTCTTCATCTACTATCCCTAAGTTCAAGTGGGAAAAATAATATTTATAGTATGTGTAACAAGAAATTTTTTTGCAGCCTTTAATAATGAAATTACTCATAAAATTGTTATATTTTACTAAATTTAGCATTTTATTATCAAATAAAACCTTGCTATTAATATTAATAGTATAGTAATCACAAAATACTACATGGCACCCTTTATCTTATATTGGAATTAGTTTGTCACAAGTACTTTCCTAAAAATCTATTATTTTTTTTTAATTTTATATTATATAGAGATTTGTAAGACACTTAATAATGTATATAAGCATAAAAACTTATGTGTACTTATTTTGTGCGTCAAATGGTTAAAGGGATGTGACATAATAATGACAATTAAATAGTAAAAAACAAGGCATTGCTAGTAAATGTATGAAGAAATAAAAAATGAAAACATACCTTGACTCCTTTAATTCCAGGCATTACATCTGGAGGGATTCCTTTGTCAAGAACTTTCCTATGAATCTTTTGCATGCAAAGTGGTTCTTTACTTGACTGACTGTTATTTTTCTCATCTAGAATTTCCTAAAATAAAATCACATTTAATAATATAATACCTTTGCATTCCTCATAGAAAATTCAGCAATATTAAGTAGTTATAATATTTTTTTTTATTATAATAAAAAATAAATTTACTAAACAATCTACAATAACATTACACAACAATAATTTACATTTGTAGAGTATATTATATAAAAAAGATTGTTTATTTCATATACTAAAGTAAAGGAATATTAAAGTATATCAAGATTCTATTTAAGTGTCATCAATAATGGTACTACAAAATCTTATTAGATTTTAAATTGAATCAATCTTGAATGACAAAATAAAAAATTAGATGTACAAAGATGAACACATACCTTTGGTGCACTCTTCACTGCCAATATGTCATCCATTTTAGATCCAACTAGCATGACCTTACCACCCTTGACTATCCCTGAATTTCGCAGAGTCACGTTATCACGAGCCATTCCTTTAATTATTAATTTTTGAGCAGATTGCGGAACACCGCATATCCTCTCTAGATGAGCTTTGAGTTCTAACACCGTAGCATCGTATGCAAATGTAATGTCATGTCTATTTTTGTTAAAAACTACAGTAAATTCGATTTGTTCGGGGATGTCGCAGAGCCCCGATTCCTCCACAGCCTCGGAGCTACTTGCGGCGGGTGTCTCTGTGGGAGCTTCGATGTGCGGCTTTCCATTATCAACACATGGCTTAATTTCTAAATCGGCTTTTGAGCTGCCGTTGGCTATTGAATTTGGATCTAGATTCTCTCCCGTATCGCCTTTTTCAGAAGCTAGAAAAAACATGATTTTGCATAATTGTAGAACAAAAGATCTTTTCAAGCTGAAAATTGTCAAAAACCATTACAACGATTTTTTACAAAACATGTATTAAATCTCACCGAGATGTTCCATGATTGAGAGCTAATTAAATATTTAAGTTTATATAACTAACAAAAAATATTCTTTCTTAAAGTACTTGTTTTGAAAAATAATCAAAAATACAGCCGACTGGCTGTAACTGACCGCTGACGTGATTCGTTCGTGAAGCAACAAATTTTTATTTTTCAAAGGCCTGGATAAATATATCAAAATATCGATTCTTCTCAAAACTAATCGGCAAAAATAGTCGATTTTATAAATCCCAAAATCACATCATTTATTATATTAACCACTCTGTTCAAATGATCTGGAGGTGGAAAGAGACTTAATTATAGTTAATTTCGACGTCCAGAACGGTAGCACTGTCAACGATTGGCAATCCGATTTATGTAAAATCTCAGTCTAACACTCCTGAGATGAACTTCTTCTATGGCAAGGGTATATTTAGCCTTCTTGGATGTAGATGTATGTATGTAACAGGAATTACTGGTACCTAATTTTTAAAAAATCGATTTTTTATGAATTACGCAAATTAATGTTTTATAACTATCGATACTTTTTTATTTGTTGATCCAAATTTTAACGTCACACGTTGCGATGTATTCAATTCAACAAATCGTTATCTAAATAACATTTTTATTCACTGCAATTAAGTATTTACATTTTTTAATTGCCCCTCCAAGAAAGCTGGAATGCTTGTGTTAGGAGTGGGCCACGCCAGTTGTCCAATGACTGGGATTTGAACTCAGAACGTATCGATTATGATCGTGAGTCCAAGGCCTGAACCACTGAACTACTGAAGTTTAGGTAGCATGAGTTTTGAATAAATCCAACGCATTTACATTGGGCTATTCTAGTAGTCAAAAAAGTGAACCATGGGGTTTAATCTCCAAATCAGTAGTTTAGGTATTGATACAAAGTGTATATTTGAATTTTCCACACATCGTATATTCATAAGAGTGTCGCAATTCAGAATATGAACCAAGAATCTGTTAGCATTGCCTTCGAGTGAGCTCATTTGCCAACAAAGCGCTTTTCTAGTACATCCGCCGCCGCCGACCGTCCGCCGTCCGCTCGCGAGCGTCGAGGTGAACACACGTACAAAATGACTCCGTACGAATCCTCTCGTATACTTAACTTCCGACTAACTGTTACTTTTTAATATACATAAAATCTCAACAGTTTTTAGTGAGTGAGTGCTGTGTTTAACTATTTTATAAGTTCATCATGACTGTTTTGAATTCTTATGTTTCCACGAGAGTGTATTGTTTGGTTTTAGAAACATGTTGACGGGATTTATAGTTTTTTTGTTAGTTTTTCTCAATACATTCCTGTTTGGTAAGTGAACACTTATTATTTATACCCTCTATATGAATGTATATTATTAGTTAAAATAGTACCTGTTTTTGTAACGCAACGAAGCATTAACTTTATTACCTGCTGTTTTGTAACCGTCGTGATAAGGTTATATTTTTATATTAATGAGAATGTATAAATATTTTTAATAATCTCTTTTGAATAACTACTGTCTGATAAAGATTTAATTATTTTATTATTTTTTGGGACGGTTGAGGGTAGCGTTTGAAAATCGAATCAAAGCAACGCCATATCATGTTAGTTTGTTTATAAAATTAGAATGTTGAAGTAACATCACGACATTGACGTCAATGGTGTTAATTTTTTTTATTTCGTGGTAATCTGATATCTTTAGATGCTCCTATTTTTATTGTAATGCGCATGATTTGACCATTTGATTAAAGTAACAATTATAGCGCCATCTATGAATTTAAAAGACATGAAAACTTCCTTACAGTATTCAAATAGTTCCTAATCCTAAAGTTCATATTTTTTTTAATTTTTATCGGTGATGTCTTAAATAATTTTGGCACCGAATTTTTTTGGGTTTATAAAGGTCGTCACGGTCAACTGCTGAAAAAAAAACATTGTAAACAACCAGAGAACACATGACAAAGTAATTTGAATGTATAAAAAATATAACTGAAGAAAAAATGACATTGTCGGAATAGGTGCGGTTTCAAGTTTACATAAAAAATAATAAGAATGCATTCAATGCTAAATACATTCTGATTGTACATTTTTATGTATAAATAAATATTCAATAAGGCTTTACTTAACTATAATTTTATGAGATATTCTTGATTATTAAGTTTTTCGAAAAAATAAAATTACCGTCCAGTCTCCTTTGAGATTTTTTATTAAACGTTGACATTGACATTTGGCAATTTAAAGAAATGAGAAAAAAAATAGTTTTAATTATTAATGAAAATAAAAAAAATAATATTAATGTATTAATGAAATCTTTTGAAGTTATTTTTAAACATGACGTGACAGATTAAAAAATATTAAAACGCCAAAGTTCAAACGTTGCGTAAATGAATATTCGTTCATCTTGACATTTTATTCGATAATTGTTATTTACACTCTCGACTATTTCTTGAATGTGATTTTGAGTTCAATAATAAAAAACTACCTTCTATTATTGCTGTATTTATTTCCTATTTCAAATAATAAAATTAAATCTGCCTGCTCCTTCCTCTGAGATAAGCCAGACTGCTTTATAATTTTAAATTTAAATAGTGTTTAATAGAATAGTATATTATTTATTGATTATTGTAATAAGGATCTGTAAGAACGATGGGACTGAAATTCTCACTTATTGTAAAAGTCCCTAAATAAATAAAGAATTAAAAAAAAACTTGATATAACAAAATTTTCGATGAATTTCATCACTACGGATAAAAAAATGGTGCTGCTTGTTATTCGAAATTTAAAAAAAGGTTATCTCTCTTAGTCCTCTAGACTTTTTAAAAACTCTAGAGTTGCTTATTAAAAACTCTTTTTCTCCTGACAACACGACGTGGAATAATTATTAACTGTATAACAAAGACTAATTAAAATGACACAATGGCAATAATTTTATTATTAAATGAAATATTAATAACTATAGTTATTATCCACTCCTACTTACTCACTTACCTAGAAATCGCAATTATTTTAAAGGTCACTTCATACGTTAAACTAATATTAGGTGCGAGTTTTTTAAATCACCACACGATCGCGCCAATCAAAACCTGTTTTTTGTTTTTATAACGATTTTTAAGTTAGGTTGATTTATATTCAGCAATTGATTGAAATGCAATAAAATAATATATAAAAAGGGCAATTAAATTGGCCTACGAACGGATAAACTAGTTATAACGAAAATGATTCATTTATTTTTAAATTTAAGAATCAGTTTTCTGTAACGGAGTTTTTTAAAAAAAATATTTTAATTTCTTCTAAACTTAATTCCATTTAAAACTATAATATTATCAATGTTACCGAGGCTGTAAAAAACCCTTGCATGTATTATAATACGCACCGATAAAACACACTCTGTGTGTTTTGCGCATCAATATCATATTAATGTTTGAAAAATATTTTGAAACGCAGCCATATACTGGCAATTTATTTTAAATCCTGAAAGGCTGTAATTATGTAACATTTTCCAAAATAATAATTCTAAAAGGATCGAGGTTTTTTACGCTTACTTTGAAATCACGAAAATTGGATTTTTTTATTAGGTATTATACATTAGAGAGAGAGAGAGAGAGAGAGAAATACATTAGAGATACTCTGCTATTAGTTATTTATATTTTATAATAATAAAAATACTCTAAACTTTTTAACGTTATTTTCCTAAAATGTAATTGATCACGTAATTATGGCAAATTATCAACTAGCTGCGTAAAAGCAAATCAATGTTGGAAAACAATAAACCAAATCCTTGGTAAGTAATATGTATGTCTAAACAAAACAATCACGAGAATATCGCATTCTGAAATTCCCGACATTCATAAATTTTATCATATTATCTATAATATGCAGGTTTGACGTATGGAAAGTTTAAAATAAACACGTGTAAGGTGTTTCTAAAAAAATGAGATATTTCATAAATAAATTGCTAATATCAACATGAGTAATTTTGATTGATCTTTATAAAGTTAAATGCCTTGGTTGCGTACTATAGTGGAAAGAAAATAGTAAGTAACTAGTCGACCCGCCCCAGCTTCGCTCGGGTGCAATTTATGCATTTGCGAAAATACACATATTTTAACGTTATCCCGCGGGAACACTAATTTTTTTCGAACAAAAAGTAGCCTATATGTTAATCCATGTTATAAAGTATCTGTGTGCCAAATTTTATGAAATCCGTTTAGCCGTTTTCGAGTTATTGAGGAACAAACATCTAAACATCCAAATATACAAACTTTCACATTTATAATATTAGTAAGACGAAACAATAAAATACCAGTCCATGTTCTTGTATTCATTAAAAAACCGCTAGGACGATTTGGATAGGTATATTTAAACGAGAAAACCTGAAAAGTATAACCATATTCATCATCATCATTACAACC
>JAOPUB010049839.1:0-15087 GCA_027564055.1 Neptis clinioides
TAGAAATTTAGATAAAATTCCTTTCCATCCATTTTTTACATTTAAGGATTTAATTGGATTTATTATCTTAATTTCAAGTTTAACTTTTCTTTCTTTAATTAATCCATATTTACTTGGAGATCCAGATAATTTTATCCCATCCTTGATAATTTGAGGTTTAAAATCCTACTTCTCGTTAATCACTCATTGATTTGGTTTATCAAAACATTATCTGTAATGCTTTCTTTATCAATGCTAACGTGTGATTGATGGTTTATCAATCTTTCATTCAGTAATTGCGTGACAGATTGACGTGATTTTTTGCATAGAGATACGATAGCGGTAGGTTATTATCATGAACTGCAGTTTTAAGTAGACAAATGAAATAGTTCCTATATTTCGTAATTTTGTTATCTAAGGGAAAGCGGGATAACTTACAGGAATAAGAAAAGTCTGGTCTTGCACAAAAATATAAAGTGTCTAAGTAATTTCACACTAAAGCTATAAGAAAAGTCACACTTCTCGTCATTAATATCGAAAACGTCTGTAATGATATTTTTAAATGACCATACTTCTTTATTACACCATTTATGGTAACCCTGCATAGCCAGAGTATGCTGGATGACGCCATCTAGTGTCAAGTTACAGTATAAAAATATACAGAACAATAAAAAAATATGTAAGTCCAATAGACTTGGCTACATTTTTACATTATTTCATTATTACAGGCGAAATAATGCACAGCCACGACTACAGAGTTCCAGATATCTTCAATAGCAAACGAGTCCTCGTCATCGGAGCTGGACCTTCAGGCATGGACATTGCGTTAGAAATCACCAGCGTGACTGAGAAGGTTATCCTCAGCCATCACCTTAAGGAGCTTAAGACTGAGTTCCCGAAGAACCTGGTCCAGAAACCTGATGTGATTAAGCTGGATGGATACACAGCGTACTTCAAAGATGGGACTTATGAGGATGTTGATGTTGTCTTTCTTTGTACTGGTAAGTTTCTTAATAGATTGAACTATAAATCTAATAATGAGATAAGAGAATGAGAAGAAAAAAATCACTAAAAATGATCAAAAATAAGAGAATGAAAAGGTAAAAAGAAGAGTAGAGGGTTCTAGACCGTCACTGAACAAAATAACTAAAAATGATCAAAAATAAGAGAATGAGAAGGTGAAAAGAAGAGTAGAGAGTTCTAGATCTTCACTGAAAAAAAAATACTAAAAATGATCAAAAATAAGAGAATGAGAAGGTGAAAAGGAGAGTAGAGAGTTCTAGATCATCAGTTAACAAAATTTTCTGAATCACTGCATTGATGGGAAAGTAAAGAGAAGATGCTATAAGAGATATTTAAATTAAGATAGAAAGAGTAAAGAAACAGAGAGAACGGAAAGTAATAGAAAGACTAAAGGAGAATAAAGACAATGAAAGAAAGAGAGAGCAATGCAGTCAGAAAAATGATAGATGCTCTACTACTATACTCCACCTAAATATTTTACTTAAATATTGTATACAAAAAGTGATTATCAAAAAATCTAGAGATAATCCTCGTTTTATAATAAGACCGATTTGCAATTATTTTTTTAGAGTTATCGAGAAGATATTGTGTACTTTAAAAATCCAATAGTAATATTTCTTTTATAATTATACTTCTATATCTAGTATTCCATTAAAGTCTAAGCGAACGTAACGTAAATCTCACTGTAGCGGATACTGAGAGCTTGATTTATACGCTGATGGAGATAACGCTCTGTACTGTGGGCGAAAATAGGATTTTATTACTTACAAAAACAGGATACAGGTGTACTGCCTTTCAGAGATAAACTGAAATCTGGAACACTGCTATTTCTAACTCATACAATCAGGACAAGTCTAGTCAGAATCTCATTCTCGAATAATGACTGACTCCTCAGAATCAGAATCTTATTCTCGAATAAACACTTACTCCTCCAAGTCTGAATATCGTTCTTATATAATAAGTCACGAAAATTAATTTCTCTGTGAAAATTGAATCAGAAATTTCATCCCGTTTTCCTAATGATAAAGAATCTTACCTCAGTAAGATTCATTTTCGATTAACTACCTCCACTACGTCAATCACATTATTCATTGACTAAGTAAATTTGGATCTCACTTACGTTAGTTACTTACGTAGTCCACAGTAACGTGACATCACTAAGTCAGAAATTCAGTCACTTATCGTCAATTGTCAATGATAACTGGCTCCTTCAAATCAGAGTCTCATTTTTCAATAATAACTGTCTCCTTTAAGTTATAATTTTTATATTTCTCCTTCAATTCAGAATCTCATTATTGAATAATAATCTCCAGTTATTATTCAATAATGAGATTCCGACTTGACTTGTCCTGATTGTATGAGTTAAAAACAGCAGTGTTCCAGGTTTATTTCAATTATCCAAGTCAGAATCAATATAATGTGACTCCTTCAAGTCTTATTCTCGAATAATAACTGAATCCTCCAGGTCAGAATCTTACTCTCTAATGATACTGGATCTTCCAAGTTAGAATCTTATTGTCGAATAATAACTGAACTCTCCAACTCAGAATTAATACATGACTCCTTCAAGTCAGAATCTTGTTTTCGAATAATAACTGAATCTTCCAAGTCAGAATCTCACTCTCTAATGAGATATGAATCTTACATGTTACAATCAGTTGTCGAATATTAATTGACTTCATCAAGTCATAATCTAATTCTCGAATAATAACTGATTCCTCCAAGTTAGTATCTTAATCTTGAATGATAACAGATTCATCCATGTCAGAATCTCACTCTCTATTTATAAATGAATCTTCCAAGTTAGAATCTCATTCTCGAATGATTACTGACTCCTTAACTCAAATGACTTACATTTTAAGTATATCTGTAACTTTCAAGAGTAAGATTTCGACATAAATTTTGATTATATCCGTATCGCTTGGTTTTGTTATATACTTTGTAGTTATTTAAATAAACTTTGCAGTACAAACTCATAATAATTTCTTTCTCAGCTGTAAAGAGAATTGTATTCCAACCTCGTATTCCGGAAAACATTACATTTGAAAAAGTAATATTAGTTCAGGAACGTTTTGCGAATATTTTTACCATAATAACATTGACTTCCAAGAATACCTTTCCGTTTGGAAGGGTTTACTACCGAGATAAACTTTAATAGGATCTGATCATAAATCTGAGATACGGGAACTTGCTGAAGGAAAAATGGAAACTATGTTAATGTTGGAAATGTCTTTGTCTCAGTTTATACTTTCGTTATATAGAAATTATGGGTAGGTTCGAAAAGTATATTATCCATGAATTTTTCTGGGATAAAAAGTAGCCTATATATTATGCTATAGCCTATAGATTATGTTTTTGTGTGATTGAGTTACAAACATCAGCAAAATTCGGGAAAGTCTACTTTTATGGATTTTTCAACTTCCACTATCTCCATTTGATAATAAATAAAAATGATTTGTGTGAATTTATTTTTATCATCGACGGATTTTAGGTCATTATAAAAAAAAAATTATTATATAAGAGAAATTGATTTTTTTTTCAGTTAATGTCTGATTTTGTCTGAATTTTTGTATTTTTTTACAGTGATTTTGAAAAGTGACTCTCACCAATTTTTTTTAGAAAAAGTCTCTATACTTCTTTATATTTCTAAATTTTTTAAATTGATTTGATGTGTAGAAAAAAAATAAAAAGAAATTAAAAACCAAGGATGTATTTTAGAAGGAACAAAATCGCGTCTAATTTTATCATAACAGTGGAAATTTTTTTTTTTTTTAAAGAATGTTGATATATTTACTCTGTTTACTTACGTCGAGGCAATCCAGAGACAGTAGCTTTGGATGTACTATCACTGTCATCCGACTCCGATCGAGTCTGGAAACTGGTTTCTGTAACAAAAGAAAAATATTACTTCAAATAATAATAATTCTTAAAATAATAATAATTCAATTGGACAAATCAAAGTCAATTTTCAAAAAAATATTTTTTTTAACTATATGGTCAATGAATACCTTATTAATCGAAGAGTGAAAATACAGCCTAGCCCAAACTCAAACTCAAACCCAAAATATTTTATTTCAATTAAACTTTTTGCAAAGTACTTTTGAAATGTCAAAATTGTTTGTTAAATAAAAGAATTTTGAAAAATAAATTCTTACAAATATTTATTTGTATAAGCTGGAGTCCTTTATTCTAGAGGAGTCTATATTTTAAATTAATATAATAACAAACAATAATAGTACTTTCTGGAGGAAAATAATAGTCCATAAGCTTTGTTGGTTTACTTAACACTAGCTGCTCCTGACTTCATTCGCGTGATGCTCCGCTCCTATGGGTCGCAGCGTAATGTTTTATATCTTAAATCATTCAATCGTTCAAACAAATTCTTCAGCTTTATAATATTAGTATAGATAGTAAAATAAGTAGAAAAAAATATATTATTTTTTCATATAATTTTAGGATAAACTAAGCAATAAAATGTTTTTTGTGATTAATTTTTGAAATTTAGCAGACATGATATTATGTGATAATAATCAATAATATTATACTTTGATGTCTATGATTAATTGCAGTAAATAAGAAGAGAACACAGACTGACAGAAGCAAGAAAAGATGATGAGGATAAAAATGTATTAAATATAATAATTCAGATGATAGAATTTTTTATGTAATCTTAGAAAACCCAAAAGTAAAGAAATCGTACTCTGTCTGTTAACCTTTTACGTTGAAACCACTGAACCAATTTTGATTAAACTTGGTATAGAGATAGAATATAGTTTTGAAAAAACAAAGGTTACGTTTTGTCGCAAAAAAAGAATTTACGGGATTGAAAGACCATGTACATGTTGGTAACATACGACGACTAGTGAATATATAATTATAGAAAAAATATAGAATAAAATCTGACTTGAATAAAGTTTTAATTTGTCACTAATACCTCCATTTAGAACCCCCTAAAACTTTTGAATCTACCTCTTTATACTATTAGGTATATTGAAGCTCATTTCCAAAGTTTCCAGTCGCAAAGGAGCTTTGTCCGAACAAAGAGAATGTGATATTATAGAGCAAATAAGCCCCTTGTTGTTGTCGTTCAAATATATTTGAGGATACTATTCTGTGAACTACTTTGATATAAATGGCTGGACTTAACCGAAAACTGAACACTAGCTAAATATAGTTTGTGATATATTATAAAATATAAAGGGAGAGTAATTCAATGCATATTAGAATAGAGTTACAGTTTAGGTTGCCGCCCCTAAATGACCTAGTTCGCTCTTCTAGTTCCAACCTCCCAACTCGAATTAGTAAAATGCAGATCGTTTTCTTTATGGTAGGTAAAGGGCAAACTAGCAGACGGTCTACCTGATGGTAAGTGGCCACCGCACCCCATGAACATTGCACTTACAAGAGAGAGAGACAATTGTCTTGCGGATGCTGGCCTCGAAGAAAGAGTGGCGAAGGTGAATTAAGAATGCTACGGTTTCATTATATCATTCTACTAGCGACTCGCACCAGCTTCGCTCGGGATCTCTACTATAATAAGAAATAATACGTGTAGTATTATATATATAAACCTTCCTTAAGAATCACTCTATCTAATAAAAAAAACCGCATCAAAATCCGTTGCGTAGTTTTGAAGATTGAAGCGCACATAGGGATATAGGGACAGATAAAGCGACTATTACCCACAGTTCGTTATCCTTGTCTATCTGTTGTCTGGCAGCTGACACTTTCCTGTTACGGCGCTTTTCTATCTGCTCCTCTTTCCGCGCTATGTATTCTGCGCTTGCGCCTGCGAAGGGATCTGATTCGTCTGTCTCACCTAAAACAACCATTATTTCAAGCCAACAATTCCAATTCCTTAGGAAAAACGTTATGTAATAACCAAATCAAAAATATGAATAGAAAAAATCTACTCATAGTCCAATAAATTGTTAAAAATTTAAAATTAATTTATTCTTCTGCCATATACAATAATATAATCAGCTTGAAGAAATATCTCTTTTACATCTTTATTGATATACATCTATCTCAATTATGTCTTTTTTCAAACATATCATAATCATTATATTTATTCATAATTAAACAATTTTCAACTATCACAACCTCTTTCATTCAAAATAAAATAAAAAAATAAACACAACAATAAACAAAACTCATATTTTCAAACTCCTAGCAAATGTGAGAGTGAGACACAGAGTGTCTGTTTTTAATAATAAAATAGCCGGGTAACAGTAATTAAAAGAAATTTTGTCTATCTGTCTGTTTATTTCAGATAATCTCTGGAAAGGCTGGACCAATTTGAACGAGAGTTTCACTGGCAGATAGCTGATGTTATATGGAGTAACTTAGGCTACTTTTATTTTAAAAATAGAAGAGAAAAATTCTTTGCTGATAAGAATCTTGCAGGCGCTTCATAGTAATGCGTGGGAAATTACACCAGGGCGAAGCCATGACGAGTCAGCTAATAATTTAATAAAAATTTAACTTAGAAAAGGTTTAATGCTGCATGCATTATGTATGAGTACACAGAATGAAAGAAAATAATTAAGAACTTACCTTCTCCCATGTTGTACCAAGCTCTATCCAATTTCTTCTCGGCTTCCTGCCATTCAGGATCATCTGCATCTAACCCGCGTCTAGAGCTTACCCACCTAAGAAAAAAATTAAATACCTTAATAAAAATAATTTCTTTAATTAAAAAATTAATAAATTATTTTATTTTTTCTTCAAGATGAACTTATTTTCATATTGAATTTTTTTACTGATTCTATAGATTAATAATAACTAAATATAGGACTTGGAGTAATAATAACTAACAATTTTTAAGATGTTTGGACAAAAAATAAACTTCTGAATTGAAATAATACTTATATGGAATC
The DNA here is from genome assembly GCA_027564055.1 of Neptis clinioides. NCBI lineage: Eukaryota > Metazoa > Arthropoda > Insecta > Lepidoptera > Nymphalidae > Neptis > Neptis clinioides. The sequence goes on from JAOPUB010049839.1 coordinate 6,882, forward strand.
AGTTTACTTAATGATCACAAATATATAATCAAAATAAAATAATTTTATTCATTGTCCTGTCCTGTTTAAATGATTTGTAAACTCTTATTTCCTTAAAAGTACACAAATAATGAGCAAAGAAAATATTTTTAATTTGTACTAATCTATACTCTTATTATAAAGTTGAAGGGATTGTTTGTTAGTTTGTTTGATTGCCCTAATCTCAGGAACTACTGGTTCAAATTGAAAAATTAATTTTATGTTGCATAGTGTATTTATTAAGGAAGGCGTTGAACTATAAAAATCATGCTGCGGCCCATAGGAGTGGAGGATCACACGGAAGAAATCGCGCGGGTAGATTAGTTAAATATAAAAACTATTCAAAATTAAATTTCATTTACTATATGCCTGAATAATTAATGAATTAATTTGCTTATCTAAGAAAATACATTTTTTTATTTTGAGAATTTATAAATTATTATTTATTCAGTTGTTGATAAAAAAAACTTACTTATGAGGTGTTGCTCTAATTGTATCTTCATATGGACGTCCCTTATAGTCCCTTGTAGGTTTTCTATCTCTTGATCTGTCATCCCTTGGTAAAGGTGTAGGGAAATCCCAACTTGACTTGCGTATTGCTTTAGGATCATCATCATCATCATCCCATGCTGTCTTATCTGTTGGTTTAAGGGCTTTGATACTGAAAAAAAGAGAATATGAATAATATTGAGATCAAAGACATCCAGTCACTTTTATGTAACAAATTTTAAAAATAAATACCTTGGTGTTCTTGGCTCATCTTTAAACCTTGGTTCATAATAACTCCTCCTAGAGCTATCTCTATCTGTGTCACGATCTCTTCTTTCAGAATCTCTTCTTCTATCCCTATCGCTTCTATCATTCCTGTCTCTGTCTCTATCTCGGTTTCTATCCCTGTCCCGTCTATCATCATCTCTACGCCTGTCTCTGTCATCCCTTCTATAACGACGAAATTGATCATCATCATCTTTTGATCGTAATTGCTTTTCCACTTGAGTTGAATTATGAACACCTTTTTCTCTTGTGTCCTTGTCTTTTCTGGAAAAAAAATTCTATATTAATATCACGTTTTATCCAGGATATGATCAGCTTTAGCTGGCATTTAGATATGTAGAGGTTTTGTTAGTCATTCTGTATGAAATAGTCTAATCCAAAGACTATGTTTTGCAAACCCTTTTTTCAACTGTTCTAATTAAAACTTTTTAAATTATAATTTTTTGATTTATGCTCTAATATTATTCTTTTAAAGATTTTCACTGTATGGACGTTTCTCTGTAAACTGGGTAACTCATTCTAATGAAACTGTCTAAGCTACTTTTTTGCTCATAATATAATAAACTTTTTCCAGGAAATAAGTATTTGCCTATATATTAATACACACAAGATGAACCACAAATATTCCCATTATTTTAGGAATTATTAAATATTTTCTGAAACAAATAGACAGGGGACTGTTGCTAAAGCCAGGGGACTGTAAACTTAAATAAAATATACAATTTTAGAAGTGAAATTAAACGTTTTATTAGTATAATAAACTTTGGACCTTAAGAATTAAGTAACTGAGAAATAAACAATCAACTATCTTTCTCTAACATTGTACTTAGCACTGTAATCTTAATATTTACTTAATTAAATCACATATTTGAAAATACTTTCAGTACTTTGAATTACGCTTACACTACAGAATCAGTCTCAAAAATATTTAGTAATTTCTAAAACACAGCAAAATAATAAAAATTGTACTTAAAGTCTTATTTTCTCTCGAAAACATCTACAGGTAAATCAAACTTATAATATATTCTATTGCCTTTTAAAACTATGTTTGGATTAGACAGCTTCTGTACCACTTGGTCTATTGTAATGTCTGACACATCATCAGCATCGTATCTAAATAATTGGCCTTTATTATCACAGAGCTTTAGGAATGTTACCCGGATTTCGCCATCTTCTTCATCAATCTTGTCAATTATGCTTACATATCTATATTCTATATTTGTTTTGCCAAGTAATTTCACAACAATGTAATCTCCAGTTTTGAATGGTTGTACTACAGCGGAACTAGGTCCAGCCGCATTGTCAGATTCTGAATCAGTGTACACATCTTCTACCTTAAGTTTTGGCTTGTCTTCATAAATTATTTTTCCGATATTAAAGTGTACACAATAATCATTGTCGCAAAAACAGCTTAAAGTTTTCATCACTATTTCAGTAGAATTTGATTTTATTCCTGTTTGATTAAAGAATTTTCCAGTGACTTGATGGACTTTGAGGGTGCCAACGAAAGTTTTCATTTTGGTTACTTCTCGATCGATTGCAGTGCTCATTTCTTCAATTGCTTCATCTGGTATAATGCTCAAACTAATTGCAGGACATCTCTTTTCAATGGCTTCTACAAATTTTTCCAGATTTTCGACATCACCTCCAGTAGCGACCAGGGCATCTGCAGTCCTCTTGCAGGTAGCTCCAACGCCGTCTGGAGCACCTTTACCATGGCCACTTTCCGTATAGTTCCAAGTAAAATTTTGCACATATGGAAATCTCTTAGATATTTTCGTCGCCATAATGTAAAACATAGTTTTATTCCTGTACTGACTAACTGGCCCATCACTCAAAAAATGCAGGTGTTTAATTTTAGTTGGCAAAGCATTAAAAATTGGATTAAGGTGAGCCCAAATAGCAGCTGGAGAATGAGAAACATTTGTAGAAATTGTACAGTAAGATTTTGTTGTGTCTTTCAAATATACTACAACCGTGTGCAAACTAATTTGTGTGCGTAAACCACCAAAGTGAAACGCTTGAATTTCTTGAGAATATTTAGTTAAATAATTCTCAGAAAAATCCATGTGAATAAGAGCATCTTCTTCAGTCAGCATACTTTTAAGTTTTTTTATTGCACTGAATTGATGTATAATATTTCTTTCGTGACGAAGAAATGTCTCTAGCTCATCTTGCAATTCTATAATGAGATCGCGCGGTTTCACATCGAAGGATTTCTTAATGTATTTGGTTACTCGACGAGTCTTTTTGGTTTTTGGGTCTACGAAGTCAGCTTTTTCAGATATCCATTTTTTATAACTGATACGTCTCATGTTATTAAATTCTTTATATAAAGGATTTTTATTAAAACACTTTTGACAGTCTCTCGACAAACATTTCTCATTATAGCGATCACAACATAGTTCCTGAAGCAATTTCTGATAGCTGTTATAATTTAAAATTTTTGCATTGAATAAAGCAGATACTTTTAAGTCTATGTTTGCGTGGTTTAAACACAAACAAGTATCACGTTTATCGACTTTGGGCATGACAATCCAAAAAGGTCGCAGTTTGCAAAAAGTTTGATAACTTAGTGTAAAATTTCTCTTCTCTAGTTTGAATTTTTCGTATAACCCGACTAATGAGTCAAGCATGTATCGCTTTTGTTTACGTTCTGATTTTCTTGTTATAAATTCCTTCTTTCCAGCGCCTAGCCTACTATTAGAATCATCTTCATAGAAATTAACAACTGCTCTTATACATTTATCGGAAATTTTCTTTCTTCTTTCTAGTCGGTGACCCATTTTTGCCTTTTTTATTCTTTTATAGCTTATCACACCTGTGTTGTTCATTCGCCATAACTTATATTTATCGACTATCTTTCCAGTAACCATTTTTGTTAAAAGCCTTTTTTCTTTTACTGTCTTCATCTCTGAAAAATTGTCTTCTATTTGTTGTTTTAGTACTTCACCGAAAAGAGCTTTTTTTACAAGATCTTTTCTTGATTCTGAATTTTCTGCCATTTTTTGTAATTTTGTATTTGGTGTATCTTTAGGCTTTGGATTTGTACTCTTTTTTAATCGCGATAAACGTTTTTTGTACTTTAATACTTTCCTCTTCAGTTCATTAATTTCTTCATCTTTTTTCTTTTTAATTTTATATCTAAGCATTTTTTCTTTATTTTTATTATTTCTTTCAGCAACTTTAGGTGTTACCATTTGACATGAAGCAGATACGTCAGAATCTGGAGTATTTTCTTTAATAAATGAGTTAGTAATGTTTGCTAATACTTTTTTCTTACTGCGATACTTGGTACAATACTCTTTCCATTTCTTTTTAGCGTCTCGGTGTTCTCGTGGAGTCATATTCTCAACAAGCTTTCTAGTTCCCTTTTCTTTTTTCTTAAGGTACTTAAGACGTTCTTTCTCTCTAAGTTCTTCCCTTTTCTGAGGATCGTTTTTAATCTTCGCATATCGCTTCCGCTCTGCTTCCCTTTTTTTTTGTAGAATCTCTTCTTTAGTGGCTTTTTTTTTCTGTGGCGCCATTTCCAAATCTAAAACAATAACAAGTATATTTTACAGGCTGCGCAAGTATTACGTAGGTATTTTTTTGTAATTATAAATAAGTCTGTAGACAAATATGCAAAGCAAACACCCCCCACCCGCTCCTATAATGATTACGTTATACTTGAATTGCCTCGTAAACAGTCCCCTGGGTGCAGGAACAGTCCCCTGTCTTGTAGAGAGCCAGGGGACTGTTGCCAGGGGAATGTTTAATTTGATTTCATTGAAGAATAGTACAAAATGTAATTGAACTATGCTTTTTTACTGCACATAAGAAATATACATTTATTGTACCAATTTAAATATTTATAAGAATTATTAAAATACATAAATAGAAATTTAAAAAATCCTTACCAGTGGACTGTTGGCTTTGAGGTTACAACGCGGGTTCCACGGAAAGACGCTCGCACAACACTAAATAAAATTGCTTCCGAGCCATCATGGCGGCTACCGCGCAAACTTCAGACTTGTTGCGTTTCGTTATACGCAGAAAAGGCGTTGTTTAACCTTTAGGCTACGTGACACCTAATTTCAAATATAGACAGGGGAACTGTTCCCAAAATGCGAAGACAAAGTTTCATTGTGTTCTTTTTTAATTGTAAAATAATATTTATGCAAAATAAATGGGGATAATGAACAAACAAACAATATTGATTTAATAATATAATAATTACATTAATTCCAATAGATACTGTCCCGAATAATTTAGTTTGAAGTAACTACACAGCTTTGGTGACGTGCCAGGGGACTGCTTTAGAAGAACTATAAAAATATTTCTAATATATTAAGGTTTATTTTAATGGATTTTTAATGTTGTGCAGCGGTAGATTAGGATATTGATTTTTGGAATTACTTACGAAATACTTACGATATTTATTATTTTACACAAAATCAGCCTGGGACAATGAGTTGCCCAGTTTACGGAGAAACGCCCGTATAATATCACTTTGCCTGTTCTGAAAGTTACAGAACAGGCAAAGTAATATTTTTTTACAAACACACTTATCTGAAATCCTTAACTATTAAAACACTCATATTCCAAATACAATAATCAAAGAAATGCCAGAACTCTTATAAGAATGTAATTTTATGTGTTATTGCAGTAGATAAACTTAGAAAACTAACTTTTGCAATCTCTCTAACATCCGTTCCCGCGCTTGTTCAGACAATCCTCCAGTATAAGTAGGAGTTTCTTCATTATGCTTCCTATACTTTCTTTCTTTCGAAGAAGATTGTGACTTTTCATCATCTCCATCATTATCCTCATTTTGAAAAGAAATTAATCGATTTTGCTTCCTCTTAGCAGCAGCTAGCTTGTCTAGACCTAATAAGGATGGTTTGATAAACTGAAAATCAGGAGGTTTATCTTTCTTCTTAATAATTAAACCACCAGGAGTATCTGATGATGTTCCTTCAAGACGATGTACGTTTTCTTCGTTATCAGACATGTTATACAACTTGTGAAACTAATAGTATGTATAATAATTACATATATTTGTAATAATTAAGTTAATATCGCATATTTAAAATTAAATTGCAAAATTAAGAGTACACTAGGAGTCACAAAACAACACCACTAACGAAAACATCAAACATGTGACGTGAGTGACAAGTGACACTGACAGTATAGAAGTGTTGCCTAAAAATAAAACTGAATTACCCGATTTTACTTGACTATTGTAACAGGTTGTTCACAAAAAATGCATTTAATTTATAGTACATATCATATAATTTCTGAAACAAATGTTGTGGCATCTTATTATTTAACCACTTAATATTATTATTATTATTGGGTTTGGGATTGATGTAACGAAATCGTCAGAATTCGAATAATTTTATTTATCTTAACGAATATTTTTCGAGCCAGTCTGAATCAGCTGTTCCATATGTCAAAGAAACAATAAATCTTACAATTAATATTTTCCCTATATTCTATTAATATCAACTTAATCCCCTTATGCGATCGGCTAACGACACTGTTAAAGTTACTACTAAGGCTTTTATAACGAAGACCTCGGGAAGAAAAAAGCGTGCCACACCTTATTGATTCATACGTCACGGTTCTGCTTTCGCTTCTGCTACTTGTTAAAATAATAAAAATAGATACTACCGGTGCAGACAAGCAGCACTCACAAAAACTCTCCCCATTATTGCTCAAATTAATTAAATTAAAAAAAAATATGCGAATTTACCCGATAAATATATAAAAAACAACCAGCTAAAGTAACCAATAACCTTGTAATTACCCGAAAATCGGGCAATTATCTGCATATTACAACATTTAAGAACAGTACAATACTTAGGGTAGTAAAACGATTTTTATTGAAAAACTTTTATTTAACTTACAATTTATGTAATCATCAGCTGTCACCAGTGATGGCGATCAGACGTGGTGTTGCGTCTTTAAAAAATAAATACTATAGTATAGAAACGTTGTGGGTGGAAGGGAAAGGGGTCTAGAATATCCTCAGAACTAATCTTAGTTCAAACGTTCTGCCCTATAGTTACAAGTTACAACATTAAAGGTTCACTGGCCACAGCAACGTGAAGTAACATTTGCAATCCTTTCGATTCGTTTCGTTTACTATTATTACCATATTATCAATTTACTAGCCGTCCTCGCTTCGATGAGGTATGTTGTAATCGTTCACTCACTCCCTAATAATACATACGATTTTTATATAATATAGATAGCTTGACTTTTTTATTAAGGTTTTGTGTCAATTATACACATAAATATTCCTCGTGAACCCCTTGTTGGAAGGGGATCTCTTCCCCGACTTCCTCATCATATCCCGTTGATGTTATAGTTCTGGTGGACTCTGACCTCACATTTAGGATCCACCGAAACCGTAGTATTCTTCTCTTCATTCCCCTTCACCCCTTTCTTGAAGATGGCAACGCACCGCCAGACAAAACGGTGCGGTGGTGACTACATACCAACTGGTGGGCCGTTTGCTCAGCTCCTATGGGTCGTATTAATATCTTTGTTAGTATTTAACAATAATACGTCGGAAAGGAATTACCAAAGAGACAGAAATACAGTATGCTTCATGGTTGCCATTAGTATGTACTAGCAGACCTGCGCGGCTTCATCCGCATGATACGCCACTCCTATGGGTCGCAGCGTGATATTATATAGCCTAAAGCCTTCCTCGATAAATGGACTATCCAGCACAAATATAATTTTTCAATTCGAACCAGTAGTTCCTAAGATTAGAGGATCCAAAACAAACCAAACTCTTCAGCTTAATATTAGTATAGATAAGGCTGCATTTGACTTCCTGGTGGAAAGGCAGCCTTATCCAAGTAAGGCTATGACGGTTACTTATTCATAATCGAAATATGGAAAGTTCTTCATCACAATTATATAGAGGGAAACATTTACCATATAAGGTTATTGGTTATACTGCAGTTCTGTATAGTAAATGAAAACTGTCAAGTGTGAATAAAAAAATAATATTTATACTTAACCTAATGAATTTATCTATTTAACATAACCGTTCGTACGTCGTAATTAATTAATTTTTTTCTCTCTAAATTACTGTTAATGATCAAAAAATGAGGAAAAATATATATAAATAATTTCTTTTATCTTCCATCTAAGAATTTAGAATATTTTAATTTATAATACTTTTAGAGGTTTTCATAACTAAACTTTTTAGATTTTAAATTATTTCAAAATAATTAATTGTTATAACTTCACATACTGTTTTAATGTTTTCTCACACACACATTCAAATACAACATTATTCTATTGCTAATATTTTAATTAAAGAAAAGGTTAAACTAGTCGACAGTCCCTGGTTTCATAAGATAGCCATTTACCACGTGTTTAATATAAAAATATTCAGGCGTTCAAGAAATAT
>JAOPUB010049943.1:0-15083 GCA_027564055.1 Neptis clinioides
ACATAGACAATAGCTTATCAAGAAAAATCATAGATAACCTATAAATAGTCATTACACATTTGTTATCCTGTAAACATAAATAAAAAATTTAATTATTAATAAATAATTAATTTCTAAACGGACTTTACAAAAAATTAATTTCTGAACGCACTTTTACAAAAAATAAATTTCTGAACGCAAACATTTGACAGGATTTCACAACAAATGTTTGACATGTAATAAACAAATCAGCATTTATTGAAATGATTAAGTTTTTATTATACATATCGAGTTTTCATGTCCCACGGGAACGTGATAAAAAGTATCCTACATCCTTCTCCTGGTTCTAAGCCACCTCCCCACCAATTTTCAGCTAAATCGGTTCAGCCGTTCTTGATTTATAAGTGGTGTAACTAACGACTTTCTTTTATATATATAGAATTGAAAGAGGCTGTCATCCCTAAGTAAAATAAATATACTATTTAAGCAAATTTCGCAATTCTTAGTAAAAATACAATAAAACATTGTTTTTAAATCCATTGACCATTTGACCTATTCTCTAATAAAAATTGACCTACTCCCTAATAAAAATCAAACCAGACAAAAGGTAATGCTATCAGTAAAATAACAACTTTAAAAAACTTGCACTGCTTAAGAAAAATAATGTTATATTAGGCAACAAGTTTAAAACTCTCTCACAAGACTATACCTCATTGTATTGTTAACCTTAGGCTACATGAATTTTTTCGAACTACAATATCCTTAAATCAGTTCAATGATTTTCTCATAATTAAGCAATTATATTACCTTCAACTTTAAACTACGAGCTTTTGAATGTCATCACAATCTGGATTTATGAAATATGAGCTTATGCCCTCAATTATCAGTAATTTTTAAATCATATATTTACAACATTGTTGTATACGATATAGGTAGTATAGATGATACAATATTAAATTAAATTTCAATGCACACGTCATGATTTGTCATAGCGAGCTGGACGTTGCCGAATTATTAATAATGGTTAATTATGTTCGTCGTCCACATGAGTTTACTATTAATATTAATAACATAACGACTATTAGCAACATTATGGTTTAATCGTATTATCAAAAACAGAAAAATAATTCTAGCTACATTAATAAATAGACTGGCTAGCTGACTAATCAACGCGTAATGTAAACTCCTCGAGCTTTAATTTAGACAATTGTTTCTTTCTTGGCATAGAAGTCAAAATAAGTAGGGAGTTTTTGAAATGTAACCCTAAACTGGATAAAGAGCAAAGAATGAGAGACAAACTGGCAAATATATGAAAAACAAAATGAATGCCTATTATATTTCAGTACTCAAGTGCTAAAAAGAATCTGAGATATCTACGTTTTCCCAGCGTAGCGACTTACATTTTTCCACCTTTCTGTGTTTAATCAACTAAATTATTTACATTTTTAAAATTAAATATTCCTCCTACCGTAAATTTAAAACAATAATAAAGTGTTTCGATAATCTTTATTACTCAATTTCAATGTTTTATGTCTTTGGCAATGGGCCGAAAACCACCATAATTCTCAGAGACGCAATTATGAATTAAAGAATTCCATCAAAAATGATCAATGGTCGGAGTCGAGCCTAATTCAAGCATGCAGCCTTCAAAATACCACCCACTCGACGCCTACGACATTGTGTAAGGTGGAGACATTTAAGATTACGAGTGTAAGGGAAAGTATTGAAATTAATTACATCCAGTCCTCTGAAACTTGATTGCGATAACTGTTGCTACCTTATAAATTTGAGACAAACTGGATTTGTGAATACATACAATTACTTAATAACAAATGTTAAGTACACAAAAAATACTTGCCATGTTTAATAAGACTTAATTAAAAGAGTAAATATACAAATATACATAAAGTAAAAGAAACAAAAAGTAAAACAGGCTACATATACATTGCAACGACACGATTAAGTTTTAATTATGTTTGTTCTAGGTACAAGATAATCTCTGAAATAAATACATTATTTACACATAAAATTAGTTTATTACAATCTACGTATATATATGTAGTTTAACTAAAAATATAATATACATCAAGCTTCAAACCTTTTAGATCGAACCCTCGTGTATCTCCAGGTGTTACTGCTATAATGTCCGGAACTTGATGGACAAAGTAATAATTGAAGACTGTTCGGTCTTGGCTGTCTCTGCTTCTTAGACCTCAACTTGACCACTTCTTCCTTTCTAGCCTCTTTTACAGGAGGCTTTTTAGAGTCCACACTCCATCTATATTCATCTACACCATTCTTCCTTATTTCTACGACTTCTATATTTAAGTGATCTAATTTATCTCTGATGAAACTTCTCGATCTTAACAGATCAGGCGTTTCATCGATTCTGTCGTGCTTTCGTATTTCGGTCGGCGATGTCGGAGGTCGTCTCGGTTCAAACACGACTTTTGAATACTCGTTGCTTCGGCGCCATAATCGAGGGGATAACGGCCAAAAGCGCCCAGTGGGCTGAGCAGGCTCCATAACCATTTTTTCGAACACTGAAGATATATTATATTTGCTTCACTTATTCACTGACTTTATCGACTTTACACTGTTGCAAAAATATTTTGAATTACCAATAAATATTAAGATGTGTATTTGAACTAAGCGTTTATTTGAACGGTTTTGCTATTAATATGTCGTATTGTTGGTGACAAACGTGCGCAACATTCGAAAGTAATTGATTGACTACATGAGGGGCAAGGAAATATGCATATCCCCCCTCTCACAAACCTATCAATTGCGTTACGCCTACGAATTCTAGATAAAGACGATACGAATAAATCGAATGACAGTTTACACGTTACGCATAACAAGGCATCATAAATAAGACAACTCAAAACGAATAATAATGGAATAACCCAAGAGCTGCTGGAAGAATATGTAGATAATCTGAGTTTAAATATTCATTGGTTTACTCATAATTGTTGTAAATCTCAAATGTTAGTTGTTAAGGCACGGAATATTTCTAAAATATTCTATCTGGTAAATTAATTTCAGTGAATTGAAGTAACAATGGACTTATCAGATAGATATACTCCTAGATCGATATTACTTTATCGGATTTCGTATTCAAAGTAATATCTTGAATCATAAACATTTCTTTTGTTTAACTTCATACTTATGAGATACGTGTTCAATAGATTAGACGGTTTAGCTAGTTTACTGTCATATTAAAGATCTTTATAAAATATTTGTAAAATGAGTCAATCTAAGGAAACACCATAAAATACTTTTTATTTCTGAGAAATTTGCATATTTTCGAGACAGCGATGAGACATTGTATTGCGATAAGAGCGAAGTTTGACACGCGTTCAATGAACGTAATCAAAATTTTATCTACTGTATATAAATGTTATTATAAAAATAATATGCATGTACTGAATGATAATGAAAAAAATATCATCTATAACTTGTTTTCACTGCCAAATATTTTTTTTGCCGGGCAACATTCCATTTAAATCTATAATAACCAGTTCAGAGATCGTGATTATTATATACATAACGATTATAGTATAACTTAACTTATAATCAATAACTCATATTCTATTCCAGGCCGTAGGCCAATCGAAGCACTTTTAAAAATAAGAACTTTAACTATTAGCATTGTATTTCGAGTAATTTACTTATGAATTTTGTTAATATAAAATCACCGTTCTTTATAATAATTTTCCCACATTCAGCTCTACAATCTGCATCAAAAATGGATAATCATAAAACTGATACACAATGTGTGGAATAACGTTGCATACTAAACGAAGGAAGCACTGGCAGGACGTAATCCATTTGCTATGTTAATGTTGACGTATAGAGCATAAATATTGGTAAAGTGGATGCACGAGTTTATGTCACTCTGTATGACGCTACGAGCAAAACGAATAATATAAACTTCTGCGCGGACCAATCGCTACCGACGTGTACGCAGGGTTTTTATGTTTAAATGAATAATAGATTTTCTCTTGTAATTGCCGATATGTAGAAAACTTCTTTGAAAAATAATTACTTGATAAGGAAAACCTAGACTTTTCTTACATATTTAAATTTCTGGTTAATTAATCGTTCTAAGTTTAGTTTTATCTTTGCATTGAAGTAAATGTTGTACATAATATATTTAGTAAAAAGTACTATGTCATAATGCTGAGTCATAATTTTGAAAAAAAAATACTTATAACATATTTTTACAGATAACATAGAATATTTTTAAGGCTAGAGGAGCAGAAGTCTTTGAAATTTACAAACAGATTATTTTATAGTCTCATAACGTTATTTTGCAGTTTTTTTAAAACGTTTGCAACTATTGAGTTGTCATTATAATAATCATAGTACTGTCTAGGAATATCAATAAGCTACAGAAAGTTTTATGATATATTGCTTGCCTAAAAGGCTACTTATGCGCAGGAAGCGATGCCTGAATCACAGGAAGTAAAGGTGTGCACAAACGTATAGACATCATTTCGATGAAACCCTGACTCAGGCATCATTCAGCGAAATCGTAATGGAGAGGTCTAGAGAGTTGATAGATTTATAGTCGCGGGCTATACATTTTATGAAAATAGGTAAAAAATGCAGACTGAGGAGATTAAGAGTTAAAAATTAGTTAAAAACTAATGTTTTATTCACCATTCTAAAAGTGATCTATTAAATTTATAAACATACTAAACATATTTTCATGCGTTTTTCACCAATTCATAAAGCAAGAATAATTTTTTGAAGTTTTTTGAAAATTGGTAAAATATTATTAATTATTTATTTAACATGTCGGAAAAATCAAATTTAATAACGCTGCCTAATTCTTTTTTAAAGTTTAAATGACCCTACGATAGAAATAAATATGTATAAGAGGTTATATTATAAATGAATGAAGACACTACATCTCTTAATTCAAATTCTAAGCGGATCAGAGGAAGTAGGTTTAGAGCATCACAAATGTACCAGATAAAATAACTTTCATGTAAAGATACATACTTTATTATAAAGACGCGGAGGGAAGTCTATGAATTTAAATTAATACTCTGCTGCATTTCTCAAGTAATTTGCGCATACGGGACTTAAAGTTAAAAGCAGTAATTATGAGAAGAAATAAGTAACAATCCTCTCTTGTACGTAGCAAATATTAAATTCTGCATAACGTTAATACTTCTAAGTTAATAAGTTTTTAGCAAACTCAACCTCATTTTCAATAAAGTCACTTCAATTATACGGCTTCAAGCTTTCGGCAGACATTCTTAGTAATCAATCAATTATATTTATGTCTGTCTGTATTGGTATAAGGGAGTACGCGCATACAATAGCCGGAACAGTCGATACGTAGAACCACTTAAATGAGTATAATAATTAATAATATATTTACATCCAAAATAGACTGAAGGCAATATATTTTTTATAACATTTGAGTTACAGGGCATATTAGCTTGATTATATAGTTATTGAAGAGCGTGGAATAGATAGGTCTTTAAATGGTACAACTCATATCGTATGCATTGTGATCGAATGACAGTTGCTTGGAAACTGGAAGACGTTTCGTTATGAATACTTAAATGGAGTGCTGACCTGTATCAAATTCTAGTGGGTTATCATTGAGTTATTTAAGTAGGTTTTGAGTACTTAAGATATTATAATAAATACTGACATATTGCTAATTAAATTAATCCTGGCAGTTTTGGTTTCAAAACTAAAACAACAGTTACTATTCCATAGGTAGTACGTTAAGTTATCATTCAAGCCTATTTTGTTCGGGAAATATGTAAAAACTAATTTTTACGAAACTTATCATAAAAGCACCTGAAGTTTTAAACTAAGCAAAACATAAAACGAGGACAATCTAATAAACTTTGACATTTATAACATTAGTATGAAGTAAAGATTTAACCTGAAACAATTTTGAATGATAAATAGTTGAGGTCTGTCACTCACGATCATTTTTCATATCCTAAATATTAAAGCTTGTGGACGTTACAGAACGTAGAAGTCTGACGAATGAGCCAAATGCTGAATGATGGACGGCGTCAATCATTTTGGAACAGGATTTAGCTTTTTGTATTGGAAATCAATTTATTATTTACACCTAAACGAATCGGCACAATGACGTTGGTTATTTTATAACGCTAGTATCTGTATTGTCGTTTAGAATTATATCTGCCTCTGAGTCGCAACTAAAAGACAATTTATCTCAATATCATAGAGATGACAGTGTATATTTTCGATAGTCTGATCTAACAATAGTACCTTGTTTAAACTTCCATATCAAAGTTCCGCGTCAGCTAAACAAACAAAATAAGCCAGACGAAAAAAGAAAACACATTGACGTAAGAATAGAAAACTGTTGCATCTAATTTAATCCACAAAGTTGGACTATACGATTTTGTCTTTATCTTTATTTTTTTTAAACATTTATTATTTTTTTATACATGATTTTTACCTATTATTTCAAGTTGTAATGTATTAGGTAGATCAATAACATCAATTTTAAATGTTTTTAATTTGTTTAGAATTCTAGTTTTAGAATACACACCTAGAATTAGCAAAGATTAAGATAAAGAAGGCTTGAAAGATGTTTTTTTCAAATACTACAGTTCTTGGGTTTAAAATACCTAAAAAGAAATAAATCTGCGAATAAATTAATAGAAATAAAATTAATTAAAAATTATGAAGTTATTCTTTTCATTAAATGTCGAGGAGTTGAGAAGTTATTTTAAAAATCCGGCTAATTAAAAAGTTTTATGAAGTTTCTTGTTGTGTGAGAATTTTTAAGAGATCTTGATTTTATTTTTATAATACTTTAACTGTTTTTGCACGTGACAAGATTGATTAAGATACATTAAACAAAACTTTCATTTTTTTAACAGAAAGTAAAAATAAACACTTTAGTATTTTATTCTAACAAAGGATTTAAGAAATTTGCAAATAAATAATATTTTTCAAGATACTGTAATGGTACCTAGCTCCTGCTAACTAAAGTTTTAACACAAAATGGCTAGCGAAAACTAATATCTCACTAACTTCCAGAGTATATTGGGTTAACGAATAATTAATTCCATATTGATGAATTTCTACAACATATTAAATACGTTTCTTAAGGATACAAAAAATGGTCATCGAGGAATTCTTACAGTGATAGTAGAACTGAATTCATACAGTCAATTGAAATCAATAATTCTTATTAGGTGGGTTGATAACAGATGACGCAACGTCGCGTCGAGACGACACTATAAAAGATACCAATCAAGAGCTTAAGTCATATGGCCAAGTGATGAAAATCTTAGGTTAACAATTTTTATTAATATATATAACCATTAGAAAAACAGAGTTAAGAATCATTATTCTATCATCTATAACCTGAAGAGTCTTTGCCCGTGTTATTTTATTTTACAATAGAGCCATATATAATATAATCATAATATTTAATAATTATAATATTTAATAATTATAATATAATCATAATATTTTAAATCCAAGACGTTGATTTTTGGTATAAATCTATCATTTTAGATCTTTGTTACGCTATATGAGTAATTTCCGAGAATGCAAGTAGTTTTTGTGTTTCCAATGTTACATAAAAAACAAGGATAAATGTTATCATCACATAAGAACTGAATCGGAAGGTTTACTGCACAGTATAAAAGCAACAATAAAGTAAGTTAATACGCAATTTAGACGGTCAGTAAAAAAAAATCAAAAGGCTATCACTGTAAGAGTAGGGATAAAATTTTTCATTTCATTCACTTATGAAAATTTATTTACTTAAAAAAACATTACACTGCCAATCCCTATGAGTGAAAAAGATAGTAGTTTGATTTATATTAATTTTTATTCCTTTCTTTTATTAAAAGATAGTAGTTTGATTTATATAATAATAGGCTATGTCCCTAACAGTCTAATTAGTTAATTATTAATAATAGTATAGTTTTATATTTATTGTTTTACAGTGCAGCGATGTTAGTGTATAACGCATATATTTATACACAATATTCCAATGTTTGAAAAACATAAAAGCGAATAAACTTTGCGGATAGCAAAGTAAGTAATGCTGTGCAAATTATTATGATACAAATTAGCAGTACTCGTGAGATATTCTCCAATGAAACCACAAGATGATTAAAGTGCGCTATATTATTTATTAGCGGTCGGCAATAACTTTGGATGCACGCCAAAGGATCCGATGAGTCACAACGGGGTGTTCCTGCAACGGAGCTTGTGCGTTGTGTCACGCTCTTGCGTCGATATATTTACACTTCCTTCATTGATTCTTTGTTTGTTTAAGCGAAGTAAAAGCGTTTTAAGAGTTCCGTAATATGGCTGTATATGTCTATCAAGAACACTGTTGTGATTATCAATTACCCCGAATTGTGGAATAAATCAAATTTTTGAGTAAATGAAAAAAATATATAAGATTATTTTTAGCATAAATAAATTAGCCTTAGAGCAAGAGAAAGCATGTTATATTACATTGGTGTTACATTACAATAAATATTTTTATTTTGGTTGATATAGTATGACCTATATCGATAAATGATAACAACAGTAAAATTAAATTTTCCCTTTAATTTGACTTGTAAGGAACCCTTGGTGAGTGAGTCCGATTCGTACGGCCAAATTTTTATTTGTTTGACCTTTTAATAAATTTAGTGTGAGGCGGCGGGAGTTACAAGACTTATTACAGCTATATGTTATTGCAATCTTTAACAGATATTAGTAGGATTTTACAATATAGCACTCTTGTTTAAATATTGGCCGAATAATTACCAACTTAAGAAAATTGAAAAAATAACTTCTTCACTTGATAATTAATAATAGGAATAAAAAAATGATTGTTAAGAATCTTAATAAATAAGTAACTGAGATATGCTTAAAAATGGTCCGGATTTGTACAAAAGTTACTTTGAATTTTTTCGATAGTATTTAAACTTTAGTTTTCCCTAATTTTGAGGACGTAAACACAAAAACAATAAACCTTTTTTTTTCATTTATTTATTAATCTAAACTTGGTTTCATATGAATCAAAATTCAAATCGGAAATAACAATTACGTAAGATCCTTGACAGATCACCGACCTTTGCAAATGGGGTATGACGAGTATCCATAATGTGTGTCACTTGATTATGAGACCGAGAGACCTAACCTATTTGCCCCTTTAGTTCACCTACTTTGCTAAACGAAAACAGTGTTTGAGTAATATTAATTATCATTTTTAAAGTAAAGTGAATATATTACTGTATGTAAGGTGTTTGGGTGTATCTTCCATAATGAAGTATTGCGTATAGTTACGTTGCAGTTATCTGACGTGATAGATTTTAAAAATAATACACATTGAATTGAATGTACAATATAGCAGTTGCAAGAATCTGTTTTTAGAGAACCTATTCCATCAACTAAGACAACTAAGTTGAAATGTCTAGATTTTAAGGATTACATAGATTCGTAGTTAACAGATATGACTTGAATTCAGAAATTTAACGCTCATAGGTAATATACGTACGCAATAATCAACTGACGCAATAATCAACTGAAATTAAATTGCATCATCTAATTACGATTTGGAAATTCTCCAAAGAAGTCTCTCTGATTATTTTATTAATGAACCAGTCGATAGGTGTATTTCTTTTTGTAATGTAACATGTTGTTGTCATTAACAATTGCATCTCTAAGTAAATAAATAATGAAATTGTTTCCTTAAAAGCATTAGTATAATTTTCGAGTTTTAATCAACTAAACCAGTTTCTCTATTTAATGATGACAATCGTACTAATGTAACTAATATGCTTTATATAAAAAAAGGTCATACAAATAAACAGCGGGGAATAGCCAAACTCCGCTAAGGCAATTTAGTTAATGGACGTAAGTAGAGTAACGACACCGAATGCCGCAAAATAAAGCTAAAATGGGACATAAATGGAAAAAAACGAGGAAACCGATATTAATTGATAACAAAGGGAATAATAGGATGTTTGTGTCTATTCTTCTCTCACGAAACTTCTCTCGTAACTTGGGCGTTCATAATCAATCTTTTATTGAAAGTAATACCGCATAGGGGATAATTTTACGGATACTTTAGTAGATAATCCTTACTTTTATGGTAATAGATTATATTGTTTTTATTGGCTTAAGATGAATGGATAAAGAAAGCGAAATATAATTATACTCCTTAATTTTTATATATTGCTAAGCTTTTGAAACTTCTAAAGAGAAAAGATTGAATTTGTTCCAGATTCTAGGTTCTAATTCAATATTATAAGTTTAATAAAACAAATTATTTTATACAGCACATTCTAGCAAATTAATTAACTGAAAAATATACAAGAGGCGAGGCGCCATAGAGACAGATCATGCCATATTAATTTCAGTAATTACTGCGAAACTACGTCAATGAATGTTTAGTAATAATGTTATAAATAACCCAACTAAAATTATGAAATTATACTTAAATTCTAGAGGTATCTACATTCTTTGTCACTTAACGACACTACAGAGCAAATAATTTTTAAAACATTTTATTTAACTGTTAACTGTATACATGCTCGAGCCAAATCTTTTATACAATTTTAAATCAGTTATCCTCATCCTATTGAGATGATAATTGCACTCCTGTTTAGAAAGACTAATAAATAATAATGCATTTTTATATCAGTAAAAGGGCAAACGAGCTGCTGCGTACCTGATGGCATGTGACCACCGGCGCCCATAGACATCCGTCTTACTAATACGTTGTCACCTCGAAGAAAGGGTGAGAAATGGAAATAAAGACAAGTATGCTACAGTTTCAGGTTACACTGAGTGTGAGTCCAGAGTCCATTAGAACCGTAGCATCAACGGGATGTAAGGGGGAGGGTTTCAGGTACACTTTGCGGTCAGATTCGTATGCTGCCAAAACTGTTTGTACCATATACTCTTAGTCGATATTTATGGTAAGAATTGAAAAAATGTACAACCTTGAGCGTTGCAAAACTGTATTCCATCAAAGCAATTAAGATGGTAAGCAGTGATAAAAAATTTGTGTAAACATCGGCGGCATACCACGTTCTTCGTAGAAAGTTATTTCCAACTGGTTAATCATTATGGAACGACTAAAGGTACTGCCAGTGTAATTGACAGAAATCATTCATAAGTTGAATAGCTTTTCATACTACAAAGTAAACTGATATTTTATTTCACGGATTTGTCGGCACGAAATTCGTTTATTTTTTATATTACAATGAGATGAGGCAACACATTACGTACAACAGATAGCCTATCAGTATAGATTATCCATCTTTTTATTTTTATATATAATTACTTATCAAAATTGCAACCATTTATTGCGTTACACATCCGTTACAAATACTACTGTTCTGTATTTTCATAGATGATCACTAACAAAAAGGAGTTAGATATAATCGCGTTATTTATTCAGTGGAAGGCTGTATTACTTCCAACATATTTGTCATACCATAACAATTATAATTTCTTATCACCATTTTATCGTCATCTCACTCTCACTCAGGGGCGTATTATTAAAGAAGTTTAAATTCCTTACGAATACCATGTCTGGCTAGACTATAAATGCAGTTTTTGTTGAGTCTAGTCAGATAAAAAACCTACGATTAATTATTCTCAATATCAATATTCCGATAAAATTAAATGTAAAACATTTAGTACGTGAATTTATTTAAACTGTTTCGTTTTATTATTTGCACAACTGATAACCTTTCAAAGAATATACTGGACTGCATCAACTAGATTATAAATATATCTCTTATGCAAATATTTAAAAGCGGTTTTAATAATATTTCAAAATACGAAAATACACGGATAATACACAGACAGGTATTAAATGCACCAAATAGCCAATAAGTTATGGTAGGAATCTAAGCATTACTGATGATTAGGATTTTTTCTCCTTTATGTGAAGAGACGGCACACAAACATTATTAAAATATCGATATATCTAAAGATTGCCGTAATATATACAGCTAGATCAATCTAAATATACCACATTGTATTCTACTCTACGTTTGCGTCAATAAGCTTATAAGTGGTTGTCCTCTGCAGGAACGAGTTGTAATTATGAGCCTCTCACTGCATTTTTTTTATACAAAAATAAATAAATTATAGTATGTTCACGTATATTATTGTAGGAATGGTTATATTTAAAAAAACATAAACGCTTCATATTGACTGAGAAATAAGATTTTAATGCCCGAAATTTTACCTATACAGGTCTGTTTACCATTTAGTGTAAGGAAAATCTAAATATAGGATAACAAAATTAATTTAAAGTAAAGTTTAAAGATAATTTTAATTCTAACTCCGTACAAAGTTAATACCATCTAACTTATGTATTCTCAAGCGGCTGACCTTACCGGTTTCCCGTATATTTAGGAAAGATAATACACGACGACCTTGCTAAAATTGCAAAACATAATCTTGGTCAACATACTAAATATTGAGCTATAAGTGAGTAAACTAGACATAACTAAAACCAGATGTGTTAAATTTCTTCTTATTATACAGCAACGAAATATTGAAAGAATCTTTCCTGAAACAAAGCTCTTCGTTGCATCAAGATAGTTTCAAACTTGTAATCAGCTTACTAAACTGCAAACTACGTAAATTCAAACAAAATTACGTTGTCTACGTCATAAGATTAGAACTTTGAACAGTGTGCAAGTACGGTAATCTTTAAGTATAGTTCAGACACTTGTGAAATTAAATTTAAGTATAAAGTAAACATGTTTGTAATAAGTTAATAATATTTTCTCACATTAGCGCATATTTACAGTCGTTTTAATTCAAGAACTGCTAAATCTATTTTGATGTAATTTAGTACTGATGTAGACTAGAGCTTGGAATATTTAGCTTATGTTCGTAAAAAAGGCTTGAAAAGGTTGAACCACGCAATGAAATATTGCATGAAAGTTCGTTATATACATAAATATACTGATGTACATATTTTTTGTACAGTAATGTAAATTTAAACATAAAAATACGTGACAAAATTCTCCTGAGCGAAGCCGGGTCGACATATATGCATGTGTAGATAATAGTTTATTAACATGTCGTACAAATATGACATATCAAGCGAATCTTCCATATACGTTCGATAGACAATACGTAGAAAATATAACATGATAGAGAAAAGAAACTAACGGCATTCTTTATTCTAGCCCATTTCCTGTGGTAAATAAGAAAGTCGTTCAAAATGTCAATTGCAGGGTAAATAGATTTGCCCTTGTTATGGACGACATAGTAGGACGTTATAAGAGGATCAAGTACCTATCACAGATGAACCGAAAGACTTTTTAGGGACCCGCGTTTTTCAGTAAAACCAAATCTTATATATAAAAATTAATTAACATGTTTTAGTCTTGCTAAAACTCAAGAACGGTTAAACCAATTTGCCTTATTTTGTTTTTGAAACACAGTCGAAAAATTGACCAATATAGCAAACAAATTTCATTTATAGAGCCTACCATCAGATAATAAGAGTGCAAGGAAGGTTTAATAGACGTAAAATACTAAATTGATTTTGATAAAACTTTCAAACGTAGCCAAATACAACTTAGCGAAACGAGGAAGGGTCAGGTATTTGATAATAATAATAAACGGGTATTAGATAATAAGGACGCAAATGGTCCTTTTAATTGAAGATTACATTATTTTTAACCCGTATTGACTCTTTATTCTTTACATTTTCGTGTTCGGTGTCTACAAAGAATTTAATTAACGAAGTATTAACCCCTGGTAAATAAATGTAATCAATAAAGACATGGAAGTAAGTGATTAGCCATGTTTGTTTATGGGCGGAGCTAGACTGTCTCGGTTATTACACTTAAATTAATGATATTGGCCATCATATTTTCGTACCCTTTGATTCTTCCGGGTCTTTTACCAAGGCTGTCGAGTTAACGACTCCCATAGTTATTAAGTATGAAAATTAAAGCAGCAACATTATATACAATTTACACGGTAATCCACACGTTAAAAGAGTTTTCGCCGTAAGTTTTTACCATAACCGCAATTATTTTAATCGTTGACTAACCAGTTTCTGGTTTAAAGGTGTAATAAACATATTGTTTTAAAGGTATTTATAATATAAGGGAGTATTACAAGATTAACGAACAAACGTAGTAAACAAATCAATTAATTTTTATGACAATTTATTGAATATATATACAACTAGTCGACCTGCCCCGGGGGTGCCATTGCACGGGTGTAGTTTACCACGTATACATAGATTTATCAAAAAAAGTTATTTAATTTTCAATATATTGTTGCTGAAAAAATATTTAGGCGCTTAAGATATTAAAGACATTTTACCATTATCCCGCCAGAACTCTGGGATAAAAAGTAGCCTATATGTTAATTTAGATTATAAACTATCTATGCGCTAAATTTAATTTAAATCCATTCAGCCGTTATCGCGTGATTGACTAACAAGCATCCAAATATCCAAACATCTAGACAACCAAAATTTCACACTTATAATATTAGCAAGAGTAAGATATAATATAGTATGTATATAGTAAGATAAAATTGATGTTAGTTTAGTTCTTTAAGGCTGTTAACAAATAGACCTTTTCTTTTAATGACACGCGCACCAGCTTCGCAGCTAGTATCTGCTATGATTATATAATAACACCTGCAGTATACATGTAAGCCTTACCCTTGAATCACTCTATCTTTTGATGAAAACTTCATCAAGACCCGTTGCGTAGTTTTAAAGATCTAAGCTTACATACGGGCAGACAGCGAAAAGCTTCATTTTGTACTATGTTAACATAGACAAAACTATTCTCCATGAGATTTCGTTTAATCTGCATAAAAGAATTTATTTCATAATATACATATTTTATATAGAACAAACAAACTATCACCACCATGACAAAAAACATTTTTTACTCATCGATTATGCTTCCAGTCTCCAGATTAGAAAGACACGACACCATCGCTCCAGTAACTCGATACTTTAACTAAATATACTTTGGGTGTGTGAATCAGTAGAGTCTTATAATCTTAGGAATTGACGTTTCGAATTGAAAAATTCTTTTTGTGTTTGATAGTTCATTAATCGAGAAAGGCTTTAG
>JAOPUB010050044.1:0-15060 GCA_027564055.1 Neptis clinioides
ATCAAACTACAATGTGCAATTTCCCCCCACTATTTTTTCTCAGACCTAAAATTATGTGCCGGCTGCTACGTCTTAGGGTATGTCCAAGTAACAATGACAGCTGTATTGCACCGCTTTCTAAAGAAGTAAGTAGAAAGTAGATGGAGGTGGATAAGACGACTTCGAAAACTTTGAAAAAAACGACTTTGTTGTACAAGACTAGTTTGACCAATAACAAGTAATAATATATCTTGTGTTTTTTATAGGGTGCTTATTATACGTAGTAATTTAACTTAACTAATTGTAATGGTGTCAATGTAGAATTTTTGTGTTGAGAAAAGCTTGATATTATTTTTTTATTTATCATAGATATGTTCTGGAAATGGAAAGTGCGAGTGTGGTAATTGTAAATGTAATATCGGCGATAATGGTAAAGGAAAGTGTGATGGTCAGTTTTGCGATAACTGTGAAGATGTGATAGCAAATCGTTGTAATGAATTTGAAGACTACGCTTACTGTAATGTTAAAAACGATAAGGCACATTGTGATAATCAATTCGACCAAAAAGATACTGAAGTTATTTTAGTTAATAAGACAGAAATGAATTCTGATAAGTGGTACGAGGCTAAAGTATGGTGTAGTAAAATTTTGAAGGATAATACGAAACTTGTATTCAGATATCATTATAGCAACAAAGGCAGAAATACTTTCTTGCGTATCATTATTCAAAATGAATTAGAAGAACAAAATGCCGCCAATATGCTAAGTAAGTAAAACTTTCATATATCTATTATAGTATTATAGTTGACTACTTTTTTAAATGATTCTTTTTCTGATATCGAACTTTGTGTAGTGCACAAAGATTCCTTACTTTAATATTTATCAAAAAAACTAATAGTATAACTTTCTTTATTTTCAGTTACTATTGGAAGTGTTATAGGCGGTGTACTACTTATTGGGCTCATAACTTTAATTGTATGGAAAATTCTAGTAGATCTGCATGACAAGAGGGAATATACAAAATTTTACGAAGAATCTAAAGCTTTAGGTTATGACGTATCTAATCCACTGTATGAATCTCCAGATGCGAACTTTATAAATCCTGCTTATAACCCAAATCGATAGTAAATGTAATATAAGAATAAAACAACTTAACATTTACTTTTTATTTCTATCAAAAAAACCTATCACCGATATAATTTAATAAATATGTATACTATAAATAATTTAAAAACATCTGTAAAAATAAATTAATAATCGATACCAAAATAAAATAGCAAATAGTCGGAGAAAATAATTGTAGTATAGCAATACTGTCCCAAAGTATTATTTTTTACGTCCGCGATGCTCATGCGAACGTTTTAATCGAATTGGTGTTTCGTCATTATAATGATATTTTTCTTTGTTCCCTTCAGTATCCAGTTTGGCCAAAACAGCCTGTAAAATATAAAATTTTAATTTATTTTGCATTTTTATTGATATAAGTTTTTAAAATTTCAAAGACTTGTCAGCTACAGTGAGTGCAATAAATGATAGTTTAACTTACTCTGTTACTTGCTTTTATTCGTTTAGTTCTGCAAACACATGAATGTTCTGGCTCAAGTTCACTAGCAGAGAGCTTCTCCTCAACAACAGTGTTGCTACTGGAAAAAAATATATTATAATGTGTCAAAGCAAGGATAGCTGAATTCTATAATTTTAAATACTTACACGTCAATGTTGGTTTTAGACTTATTCAAAATTGGTTTTACTAAGTTATGATCGCTATTATGAGCAGAACAGCATACAGCTTCTCGTACTTCTTGCAATCGTTTCCATTCTTCAGCTACTTTACGATCAAGCTCTGCCACTGTCGAGTATGTTATGATACGTTAAAATTAAATATGCAACTTAAATAAATGGTTCAAAATATTTTATTATAATAATAAAATTTATCTCTGTGATATGTCTCCATATATAAATTTTAAAAAGTAAGATTTACGTCATAAATCAAGGTGTCTAAAATATAAAAAAATTCTCACTGTGTATATGCGTTTGGCGTTGTTTATTTATTAATTCACATTCTAAGGAATCTATTCTTTTCTGTAATGTTTCCTCCTTGTTTAACCTGGTCTTCCATATGCGACACACTTTAAGATGCAGAAAAGATAGTTCGTCAGTATTCAAAACCTAAAAACATAAAATAATAATATGAAATTGTTAGCTTAAAAAAAAATAATGTTTGATATTTCCATCTTACTTCCACATTTTCACTTAATATTTTATTAGCTATGTATTTCAAATAGGTCTGTTCCGCCATCTTTCTTTGTTCAATATCAACTTGATCAAATATATTTCGTATGGTATCTGATACGTTGATATCAATAGAGCACGTGCACGGTCCATGAGACCGCCGTTTAGGCTTAACATCTAGCACTGCTATATTAGTTTTCGTAAGTATTTTATCGTCAGCTTTACTTTTACCCTTTTTCCTTTTCATATCTGGGGTTGGTATTTTAACTGGAACCTAAATAAAAATCAAACTCAAGTCTCATTTTGATTGCAGCTCTTAATTACTACATATTTTTATATAAAATAGAATAATATAATAAGTACCTCGTCAAAGTTGAATTCATATTTCAGTAGTTTAGATTTGAGAAAATGATTTTCATTTTCAAGTTTTTCCACTTTTCTTAACGCGTCAATGCTCATGGCTCTGAGATTTTCGATTTCGTTGTCATGAATTTTTACTATATCACACAATTTTTCTTCATGAAGGCTTTGAATACTTTCTACGCCTTGATTATGTTCATTTATAATATGTTTAACATTACAGTCATATTGTACTTTAATGGCCTCGATTTTATTCTTATAGTCTTTCTCTGTATTTTCTAATGCTTGTGTAAGTTGCAAAATTTTTTTTTCATAATCTTCTAGTATGTCGAGTTTAACTAATATGGCACGATCTATTGTAAGCTTAATTTGTTGTGGGCTAAAAGATATTGGGCTGTAATCCGAAGATAGCTTACAAGACGAACTTGATTTTTTTAATGCATTTGATTCTTTGCTTATATGGAGTTTTTTTTCACTATTAGATTTAATACAAAACTTTATTAAGTCTGCGTTCTCATTGATATTTAAATCATTACCATTTGGAGTACTATTCAAATCATCATATTCATCAATACCTGTTTTATCGCACATTTTTCTCTCTTCCTTATATTTTAGAATTTGAGTGTTAGCATTTGTGCGGGTAAGTTTACTTAGTTTCTTCCCAGTATTTGTATCTATATACATCTCTTGGGTTTTATTAAGTGACTTGAGAGATACTTCTGGAAATACTGAGATTGGACTGTTTGCATCATTTACTAATTTATCATAAGAATTATTTAAATCGCCATTAGAATTGTCTATTGTAGAAATTACATCAAATTGATTATTTTTGTAATTTTCATTTACGTTTATATTTGAATCAGAAAAGACTTTTCGTTTAGGAGTAGCATAAATAGCACGCATGTATGTATCTGTAGAAATCTTCTCATCATCAGACATGGTTGTAGTTGATAAGGTATCTGTAAGGACCCTAGGCAAATTTACATTAAGTTTTGGTTTAATACTGTCATCTTCACTAGGTTCCCTATTCCCTTCAAAGTATTTAACTTCATCTGTTGTTATAATTTTATTTTGTTCATATAATTGATGTTTTTGATTCGTATGAATAGTAGCTCTTTCAACAATATAATTTCCATAACCATTAGTGGACCACGGATTCTGAGTATGAATGGAATTAGTCTGGCTGTCTTCATAAATTAAAAATAAATCTTTATCTGTAAGGGGTGACTCATGGCCCCCATCTTTTTTTGACTCATGGTCTGTTTCAAAAAGTTCATTGGTCAAAGCTAATTCCGTCATAGCACTGGATTTGACGCTTTCAGTTTTAACACTGCTCATATGATTGTCAATTTCATAAGTATTTCTAGTTGAATCTGTTAGTATTTTGGTATTATATATATTCACAACACTATCATTTGTATGCATAGAGTTTATGTTAGATTTTTTTAGAGAAGGAGATTTTATACCATACTTTTTATGGCTACTGTCATTTTGAAATTCGTGTAAATTGTTGTCTGGTACTATCTTAATACCCGTAATCGAATATTGTTCGAGCCTTCCAACACGAAGTCTCTTTGTTTTATAATTTATATACATATACTTTATTAAATCAATTGAAGATCCTTTATTTTGTTTCTCATGAAATAGGTCAGAAATTTTTAAATGATTTAACCCATTATTGGGTTTTAGGGAATCTGAACTACCATTTAACTCTGATATCATTTCATAGCTATATACGTTATTTGATTTGTCTACTAGTTTCTTTTCAGTTACATAGGTTTCAGTCGAAACTTCTTTCGTTTCGAAATTTAATACTACTTGAATACCCAGTTCTTGAGTACTTTTATTTTTCAAATCATCCATAGCCTTTTGAAGAGACAGCTTTTCCATATTCCTATCCTCTAAATCGAATGACACTTTCTCAATAAGATTTTGTATATTTTTGTTTTCGTTCCGTTGTTTATAGAGCTTCTCTTCTAAATCTTTCTGTGTTATTAATAACTTTGCATTTAAATCTTGGAGAGATAATATTTCGTCTTTTAATTTTAATATTTCATTTTCTTTTATTTGTTTAACTTTATCAAATATTAGATTTTGGTTAGAAATCTCACCGTTTAAATCTTTTATGACATTTTCGTATATTATTTTATCTGACTCTACTTTATTTGTTAGGTCTTGCAATTGTTCTTCAATCATTTTTCTTTCTCTGTTCATTTCTTCTTTTTCATCAATAATTTTTTGCCTCTCTTTTTCTACAATACTCTTAGCTTCTTCTGCTTTTGACTTTAGTATTTGGTAAGAATCTTGAACATTTAATAAAGTTTTTTCTAAACTTGTATTCTTAAGTTCTAAAAATTTACCTATTTTGTCTAAAGTGTGAATAACTTCTATAAATGTACATTTAATAGGATGTAATTTACTCTCTTTAAAAATGTTAACTTCTAACTGTTTGATTTTTGATACAATTTGTTCTCTTTCTTGTTCAAGTTTATCTATGAAATTTTGTTTTTCCGTACATGATTCATGTGACAGTAATTCAGATTTTGAAAGCTGTTCTTCAAGTTTACACTTTTCATTTTGCAATTTAACTAAATCCATTTTTAGATTATGCCTCGCTTTGGAATCTAAATAAAATATAAATATTACTAAAAACTTACAAATTATCATAGTCATTATTATTCTTAGAGTCATAAAATGGTAAGTGCTGAATTTATTTAAAAATAATAAGTATCAAAAATAAGAATATTATTCATATAACACACTCGCTATATTTGAAAGTGAAAACGTACAGTAATGAAGACTTCCACGCAACTAATTAAAAATTAAATTTATTACTTACAATGAGCTTCTAATAAATTTCGAGACTGGTCTATTTTCTCAAAGCTTAAATTTTTTATTTCTTCTCCTGACTGTACAACTTCATCTAAATTCAATTGAAGTTTTCTTATTTCGTCCTCCAAACTGTTAATATGATTTTCTAGTGTTATTATCTTTTTATCACGAGCTAAAATATCTTCATTTAAATTGTTTATGTGAAATTCCTGAAATTTAATATTAATTGATTGATTGATTTGAAACAAATAAAAATAGCATTAAATTAAAATGTTTCAAAAATATTATACCGATTCATCTAACTTATCCTGTAACAGACTAATCTTATAATTAAAAGCTGCTTTTTCAGCTTTTAATTTATCAATTTCCAACTTGACATTTGTTAAGGATATGTGTTCATCTGTATTTGAAATAGCCTGAAACCATCCAAATATTAATATTCACAGTACATTTTTATTTTTATTATATTGTACTTAATTGTTTATACCTGTTCTCGTGTTCTAATAAGGGATTTTTCTAACTCTTCGTTTAATGATATAAGAGTTTTATTTTGATTGTTCAAATCATAATTTTCTTGCTGTAATTTCTTAAATTCTTGTAATTGGGTTTGTAAATTATTTTGTAGTATCTTTTTTTCCGAGTCAATTCTATGATATGTCACCATTAAATCATTAAATTGACGTTCAATATTTGTATAGTTTTGCAATTTATCTAACATTTCAGAACTTTCTTTGTTAATTATATCCAAATTCACTTGCATACTTGATTTTTCTCTTTTTAACTCTTCTATATTCTTATCAGATGCATTTGCATGGTTTTTTAATATAATATAATTGTTACGTAACATCCGATTTTCCTCAATATTCTTTTCTAAATTAACTCCTAACTTTTTTAATTCGCTGCATTTTTCATCAATCTTTATTTGCAATATTTGGTTTTGTGCTTGTGAACTGTCGAATTCTTTTCTTAATTCAGATAAGGAACGCTTTAGGTATTCAATCTCCTTTGTTTTCAAAATTATAGCTTCATTTAGATTACTAATAATTGTTTCAGATCTATTTAATTCTTTTGACAAAGATTCTGCATGTATGAATTTTTTTTGCAAATCATTTCTCTCGCTTTCAATTTTTTTATAAGCTTCGTTTAGTTTAAAATATTTGCGTTCATATTCATTTAGGTGATCTAATAATTCTTGACTCTTTTTATCTATTAACTCATAGTCTTGTAATAACTTATTAACATCGTTTGTTCTATTATTTAATACATCTTGTAGAGAATCTCTTTCATGTACTAGAGTTTCATGAGATTTCGTAAGCTGTTGTAACTTCTCTATTAGATCATCTTGACTTAAAATCTTTTTATTTAAAAATTCACTCTGTTTTTGGGCTAATTCAAAAGATTTTTTTATCTCTTCATTTTCGCAGCGCAAAATATTGATATTTTCGTTATTGATTTCACGTAGCAATTCAAATTCTTTTATTATATTTGAGCCATCCATCCTTTTATTCTCCTGTGTTAAGCTTTCTATACGTTTAATTTCATTTATTTGTATGTGATTTTCTTTGTTTGTCATGTTTTGTTTCATTGTCTCATTTTTTTTATATCTGTCGGTTTTAATACTTTCAAGAACTTCCATACTCTCTTTTCTTGCTGAATCTATAATAGCTAAGGCAGCATCTCTTTCATTTTCAAGAAATTTTAAATTTTTATTTAAGTCATCATGTAGACTTTTTATTTGGTCAACCAAATATTCATTTTCTTTTTTCTTGCGATCAACATCATCTATTAGGTGATTTACTTCTTGAGACTTGCTTTCTATAATTTGATTTAAATTATCAATAGCACTTGCTTTGTTTTCTATTTCTGTATTAAGTAATCTATTATTTTCTTGATAATTCCTCATTTCAACATGACAATCTTCTAAATATTTTTCTAAGTAATTGTTACTCTGCAAAGCTTTTTCATATTTACCTTGAAATTACATTGCAAATTATTGTTTACACTTATACCTACTATAATAATATTAGCTGACCCGCCAAACATTATTTTGCTATACAAACAATTTTTAGTGGGCTATCTTATCAGCTAAGGGTATAAATAGCTATCAAATATATCTCTATATAGTATTTAAAAAAACATCGGCATTTATGAAGAATTCGACAACTAACAACGTGAGATTTATATAAAAGATAGTATAATTAAGGAACAGTTAACAAAAAAAAAGTTTTAAAATTTACTCTTCCAATCCTCAACGGCAAGTTTTAGCTGATTAATCAATTTAAGTTGGTTCTCAAACTCTTCTTGGTAATATTGCTTTTCTTCTTCGTTGCAGCACAGGGCATCCTTCAAGTTTTTTATTTGTTCCTTTTGCGATTCAATCTCATCAAACAATACTAAAGTTTGACATTCATCTTTTATTTGCGTCTGTAAAATTAGCTTACTACTAATGAAAATTAGCGTTATATAACATATCAATGTAAATATTATTTAATCAATTACTTACTTTGTTTGCATCTTTTTCCAAAAAACCATCGATCTGAGTTGATAAACTTTTAATTTGTTGTTCTTGGCACATTATCTTGCATTCATATTCTTTTAATTTACAAACCAACACATTTTTCTGTTTTTCATATACTAAAGAAACTTCAGTTAATTTGTTATCTAGTTTGATGTTTTCATTTCTTAATTCATCAACAGTTTTCGATTTAACTTTATTTATTTCTTGTTCCGCTCTTAATTTCGTTTCTACATTTGATGTTTCATCAGCTAATACTAAATAATTTTCTTTTAATTTGTCAAGATCTTCAGAACGATTGCGATAATATTCTTTTTCTTTCCATAGTTGATTATATTCTCTTAGTTTTTTTTGCAGACACTCACATTCATGTTCTAGTTGCATATATTTTTGACAACGAATATTTAAGCAATCTCGTTCATGTTTCAAATTGTCGTAACAAATTAATAAGTCTTCATAATCTGATTGCAAGTTTTTCAGCCGTTTGAGATTTTCATCATCTATATTATAACTATCTAAAATATATTCGTCCATTTGGTCATCGTCAAGTTTTCTAAACATGCTTCCTTTACTCATAATTTCTTTAATATCATCATTCTGCATGATATCGGCTATAAGTTGAGCTCTTTTGTTGTCCAATTGCGGGCTATTAATTTCTGATGATGTTAAAGCAAAAGTTGTTTGAACTTGAGTTAGGATTTCAGCATGATAGCATGAGCAAGCATTTGTAGTGCTATAGCCTTGTGAACAAGGAGCTATAAGGGCAAGACTGAATTTTTCTAAAACTTTTATTTTAAAAAGTATTTTGCCTTTAATATCTATTCCTCTCGTATCCTTGCCAGCTGTCTGCGTATGTAAAATGGTTTAAAAAAAATTATCAATGATATTATTTTTTTTATATAGTTTTAGATTCAACTTACTAGCAAATCTAAATATTCTTTATATTTTTCGTTCTGACATAAAGTACCAAATATTTTTTCTAACGCAGTGTAAATATGTGCATAAACGCAATAGGGTTCGCAGACATCATTCTCCATCACCTGTAATATTGGTAGGGTATAAACTTAATTATTTAAATGAAGGTTAGACGTTTAGAATTATAGTTTATACTTACCGCAATAGTATTCTGCATTGCACTTAATTTTGCATCTTTGGTAATAATTGTTCCTTGTAAATCATCGATTCTTGTGTCATATGCAGCTAGAATGGAGTCACATATAACATCAGTAATTATTTCGTGTTTATTATTACTCGGATTTATAAATGAAAAAACATGTATTTAGTAAGACACTGGTAATATTCTTACATGTGCTTGCATCACAGGTACATGATTCTCCAAATTGGTTACTTTTCGTTTCCATTCTTGGTGTTGATTCCTTTCGGACAAGCCACTGTATTTAAAATAAATAAAATTAAATACAAGGGTTCCTTTAGACAAGCTGTTAATATATGAATTACATTTATATTACCTCATCACCGCGAGATTTTTCTATCTGAAACAATAATTTTATTTTAGGTACAAATTGAAGAATGGTGTCATATTAAAATGTATCTAAAGAATTTAAAAAAAAAAATATTTACCTCGCTGGAATATCTTAGCTGAAATATAGAAATAATTGTCAAACAACTTACACTGACAAAATAGTAATTTTAGAGTTAAGACATACCTCGTCTCCTCGTGATTTACCAGTCTGAAAATTAAAAAATATATGTATATATCATCATCATATTAAATTTTATTAAGTATCAGTAAATATTTACCTCAAATGCTTCAGAATCTATGCCCTGAAAAGAAAATATTGTAATGAAGAATTTACTATTTAAGCGATTATGACTATAAACAAGTTTTTTTATTACCCCGCAGGAGCTCTATTTTCGGGATAAAAGTAGCCTTTGTTTTAGACCAGGTTATAAAGTATCTGTACGAGTATATAAAATTTCTTTGTAACCCGTTCAGCTGTTTTCGCGTGAATGAGTAACAAACATCTAAACATCAAAAATACAAACATCTAAACATCAAAGTTTCACATTTATAATATTAGCAAGTTTATTATTACCTCCGTATATCCGGAGAGATCCAAATCCAGACACTGAAATTTTACAAATTATTATTGTATAGCAGAATTTTTTTAAAATATGTCACACGACATCTTAAAACTAAAGTTAAAAAGCACAAAATGAAACCTATTCTTAACAAACTCGATTCTTAGGTAAGTCTTATCCGCGTGGAATGGTGGCAAGAATGCTAGCAGCATTTCAGCAGTGGAAGCGATCGATTAGAAGAAATATAGAAAATAGACTATATAAATGTAGGAAATAATAAAGTAGTAAAATAATTCTATTTATTCTAAATTCCATTCTATTTTCTTTCAAATCATCGTCATTCGTCATCTGATCGCGCCAATCATGTACAACCTTTTTTTCTTTCATTTTTTTTTTCTTTCATACGTTTTTACTCTTTCTCCTACTATTAAAACTAAACTTATAAATATACTCGGTCCCACATATATATAATTCTTACCATATCATCAAGTTCTTTGTTAGCAGCTTTTATAGCTGCGTGCTGAAATGAAGAAAAGTATTTTAAATATTTAAATTTAAGCATCAGCTTAGTAACTACAAATATTTATTAGGTTTTTTTTGTTAAAAACAGGAAATTTTGTTTGGTGATATGTAATTAACAAAATGTTTTACAGCAAGATTCCCATTTTTTTTAAACTTGTCCTTACAATTAAGAGACACAAAAAAAAAAATCTAGCTAAAACGGTTCAGCCTTTCATATATTCGACATACTTGACAGTGATATAAGTTAGAGAACCTGTTTGACTAGTCAAACGCGCTAACATAGGAACTACTTATTCGAAATGAAAAATTCTTTTAATGTTGTACAGCCTATTATCTATCGAGGAAGATTAAAGAATGTATTAATATCACGACGAGCGAAGCGAAGCAAGCATTATTGATAAATGTTGCAAAGAGTGAACACAAAATTCAACACAAACTAAGTCGTGCGGCATCAAAAACTTGCTGGTCATCAAATAAGAGAACATATAATAACTTACTGCACTAGCAATGTCACATCTTTGATCACATGTAAGCTCCAACTGGTCATACGCTGCTAACATTTGTTCAAATTCCTCTATTTTTCGTTTTAAACGAGATATTTCTGCATTCTTGGATATCATTAGAGTATTCACTATAATCTCCGTCGGTACATACTTCGGTCTAACCGTTTCATTGTTCCTCTTTATTATATCAACTAGGTGTTCAGTTTTATCTGAGCAGAAATGGGACCAAGCTCTGGCATCTGTACATGACGAATAAGCCTTCAACTTACCCTCATTCCGAGCTGGTAAGTCGAACAGATCATATTCGTTAAATACACGTTCCCTTTTAGTTATAAATGACATATCCAAAATCTTTATTTAGTAAAAAACTATGGTTTGTGATTAAACATAAATATTTGTGTATCTTTCTGGCTCTACTTTTCACTGCCATCCATTTTATTCATAGCGATATAAAATTAGCTATTAAACTTAGTAAAAT
The DNA here is from genome assembly GCA_027564055.1 of Neptis clinioides. Classification (NCBI taxonomy): domain Eukaryota; kingdom Metazoa; phylum Arthropoda; class Insecta; order Lepidoptera; family Nymphalidae; genus Neptis; species Neptis clinioides. The sequence goes on from JAOPUB010050044.1 coordinate 11,465, forward strand.
ATAAATAATGAAAACCAATCTATCAAATGTTTTTTATTTGTCAGAAGAAATCAAGTTGGAAATGTGACTTTTAGTGGAATGTGTAAATTTTGAATTATATAAGTATTTTTATACATTAAACCTTCTCTGAATTACAAACTAAATAAATGACTACAGATTAAATAATTCCATATAATATCAACAGCGTAATTCCAAAGTAACATCAGATGCTTGATCTAACGTATTCGATTAGAATTAATAAAAATTAAGTCAAAACACAGGTTTTTTACACGCTGCCATAATGCTATGTTACTGATAGCGCACATTTACTGTGATTACAATAAAACTATCACTTACCCTTCAAAAATCCGCTACTGTTTACAAATAATTTGGGTAATTTATGCATAAGTACAAATAACGCGGGCTAAGCCGCGGGCGTGAGCTAATCATAAATAAACGAATCTCCTTGATCTCTGGTGTTCCGATAAATAGTAATATTTCAAACCCTAAATCCGCAGATTTAAATACTGAAACTCTCATATAAATATTCTTGTTGATACTGTGCCTCTTGCCAAATGATCTCCATGGCAAATCCTTGAAGATAGTAAACATAACTTCCATGGAATTGTACTAGTTGTTTATATTATTCAATACACGTTCCATTTGGGACAGTTGTTGCAACATTAGAAATTCGTAGTTGCGCCATAGCCCTTAAACTGTATATTAATGTAGCGTTACACTAAAGAAACATTTGCATACGCTGAGTACGGCTTAACGAAGATAATATTGTAATTACGTATAATTATTAGGGTTCCGTAAAATAATACAGTGCATATCAATTCAGTTTAGCAGACATTTTACTACTATTATTATTTCACGACCAGGAAATAAGGGGCTTTTAGATATATAGATATTTACTTTAATTATTACATAGGTACTTAAGTATTTTCCTAAGAAGTCTTATGGCTGACTTTAATAAAAAGTTTTATTAAATAGACTTTCCATCATTGATGTTCCTGCTCTTTTTGAGCCATCGGGGATCAGTCGTGATGATGACAATCTTAAGAGACCTTAGAGCATTGACGCTGGTCCCTTGGGTCATGAGCCGTAGCGCAAAAAAAAATTTTAAAGACGTAGCAGCACGTCTGATCGCCTCCACTGGTGACAGGATGGCTGGCTTATTCTTTTCCCAAAGAATCGGGATTGCGATTCAGAGGGGTGCAGCACTCTTGCCACCATTCCACGCGGACAAAACTTATACGTTTAGATTAGGTTTAATTTTGTGCTTTTTTACATTAGTTTTAAGATAATAGATCTAGTCTAGACATTCTTCGGTATTTAATAAGATATAAATTTAATTTTTTTTTTGTTTGGTTGAACGATATCGAGAAAAGCAAACAGTGAGAATATTAAACAGATTTCTTAAATAAATATTTTTTTCAGGCATTTCACTCGTGAAGCGTTGCCGCGGCTGGATAACTACAGGAACGTTCTGTCACTACACGCAGCGCCGCGACCGACTTTGGATGAACTACACAATGCATCGCTTTCTAGGAAGGTAGGGGTCAACTTACTTTACACATACTAAAATTTATCTCTGTTAAAAAATTTTAAAATCAGTTAAATCAATTTTTTTTCTTTTAATATTACGTGTACTCCGACGTGAGGTCATGGAATATTACGTTATTTAATTTCATATTATAAAAAAAATTCAAGCGATTATGACATTGAACTTGAAATGAATGAAATTTGATTTTTAGTATTTACCGTAGTTCGTTTCTTTTAAGCTTATTTTAATTTTAATCATATAGTCATTGTATATAGTGTTATAAACGCCTTTTTAATTTCAATAAATTTATACGCCAAGGAAAAATCATAGACTCGTAATCGTTTTTATTTTTTTCATGAATCAAGCAAAATCTTCTTCAGTGGATTTCCTAATATTTAAATACTAGTTCCATATTCTCATAGATAAACTTTAGTCTTCTAGTAATGAATAAATTAATTGCAACTTTACATATATATGAAAATAATGTCTACTGCTATTTGTTATATCGCTGTATGTTTTATCGCAAAACGTGGTTAATTAATTATACTTAGGTGGCGTGTAATACTAAAATTTATTTATACCTATTTATGTATATACTGTTAAATAAATTATATTTAATCAGACTTTATTTGCTGACCGACAGTTACTTGTTGACCTTAGTTTTACTTCTGGGGATTATTCTTTAAATTCAGACCTACTACATTACTGCTAGAATAATCGCGATGTAATAATAATTATTACTGTCAAGATGTTATAATAATGTGTACTAATTTGTTAGTTGTTATCTTTGCGTTAGCACTACTAAATGTCATTTTTTCATTGTCAACATTCAGTTGTGCCAACTTCTGAATGATGACATTTAGTTTATCCTAGATTAATGTAGCCAGCTAACAATATGTCACTAAAATGGTAATAAATAAGACTTCAATATCAAAGGTATAACCTTACTAATTAATACAATTAGTGAGTGTGAAATATCAGACAGACAGAATTAATAATCATTACTAATAATGACACACGTGAGAGAAGACTAAAATTACATGGTCTGTACTTATCGTTATATTATGGCCAAATTATACAAACTCTTCATAAATTGTAGCCTATGTCTCATTCTGATGTATAAGCTATATTAGTAAGCAGTTCTCCAGTTACAATCTGCTGGCAAACGTTTGGATGTGGATGCCGGTGGATGCCTTCATCCAAACAATTCTCTAGTTTATGTTACTTAGACTAATGATTTCAAACCCTCCAGTTATACTTTAGTCGACCGAAGATGGTTACTAACACATGCAGTGAGTAAAATTCTGCTGCCCGCGTCACACACTTTTTTTGTATTAAGATAGGGTATAGGGAAGAAAAACGTCTTTAAGGGAGTATTTTAAAATGAGTTGGGACTTGATTGCCTTATGCTATGTGGTAAATTATTAGTTTAGTGTTAATTCGAACGATAAATGTTTTATGACAAAACCAAGTTACAAGCAGGTAAAGCAAGGAGTATTTATATACTTAAAAACAATTCAATTGAATTATGCGTTTTATTAGTGAAAACTTTATGAAAATAAGTTACGTAGTTTAAAATACCTAAATATACAGACAGCGGGAAGCATTTTTTTGTATTATGTAAATCGGAATAATAAACATTTTGAAATAATGATCGACGTGTAATGTTTAGTATAAAACGAATATGGAAGACAAGTTCTCCTCGGAGACTTCACTACGCTAATACTGACTACTTTGGAAACTCGATTGTACAGCTCAACAAAAAAAATATCATTATTTGCCCTGGATTTGTCAACTGATTATTAATTATATTTTTAAGTAAATAGATTAAGATTACGATACGGATTGGTTTAGTTTTTATGATTTAGGAGCAAATTTGAATAAATGCACTCCTTGGTGGTAGGGGATCTATTATCCGACTGGCTTGCGACCACCAGTATGCGAATCCAGCCGCAATGTATCTCTGACATGTAGTCTGCCAACCCTCACTAGGCCAGCGTGGTGGACTATGGCCTAATTCCCTCCCCATTCTGAGGAGGAGACCCGGCTTAACAGTGGGCTATCAAAG